>PVKN010034499.1:0-11815 GCA_004027915.1 Capromys pilorides
AAGAGGAAAGGGAGGGGAGGGATGGAGGGAAAGAGGGAGAGAGAGAGGGAGGAGGGAGGGAGGGAGGGAGAGAGAGGGGGAGGGAAGAGAGAGAGAGAGAGAGAGAGAAAGAGAGGAGAATATATCCCTTCCAGGGCAGGCCCCAGTATCACAGTTCCACCAACCTGGCCCCACTTCCTAATGAATCTCATCACATCACCATTAACTGGGGACCGAAGTTTAGCACACGGCCTTCTGGCCTTCTGAGATCCAAAGCCTAACATTTGCTAACACCAACCAAACTGAAAACAAACATTTCACATTGCATGAGCAGTGCTCCCTCCCTCGATGCTGTGGTCTGTTTGCATTGCAGAATGGAATTTCCTAATTTCTAGTGATTAGAGAAGGAAGCTCTGCTAAAAGCATAAAATTGAATCGAGTTAGCATTGTCCTGGACTCTCAGGAACAGGCCCTTAAGAAAGGATTCAAGTAATTCCTCAGTTTTGATCAAGATATATTAGTGGAAAATGTAAGCTTAATTTTAGTAAATGAAATCCATTTGCTCAAGTCTGAGAGTAATTTGCTAAGTAGTGACCTGGAGGCATCAAAGAGCTAAATTTTTGGCATAAATTTTCAGAATTTCCTCTCAAAACTATGTTCAGACTAAATCTTTAAGTTAGTACCTGTTAACTTTTTATGGGGTCATCCTTTCAGAAACTCTTTAAAATGTGAATGGCGTCTCAGAGGTGAGCATTCATGTTTTTAAAAATGGTGTATCAAATTTTAGGATAATGTATGTATCCGCTGAAGATATATCATGAACTCTGTAGCCACTTTTGTTCCTTTTATTTTATAGAGTAGTCACACGAATTACTCTATGATTATCATATATCTTGGATTTTATGGTCTGTACCTTTGCAGATGATTTTTCAACCACCACCAGATTCAGAGTTGCGTACTCAGCCCTGCTCAATAAAAATTTTACTGGCTATTTTATTATTCAAAATAAGCTATAGCTAACTTCCTCAAGATCCATATAATGGTATTAGCTTTAGCGTGGGAATAATACTCATGAGAGGCAAACCAGAAGACTTCAATTCAGCTACAGGTTAATTAGCTTTATAGATGGACGCAAAGCAGATAATACTGAAAGCTTATTATCTTCATCTCATTTGGAAGGCTGACATATTTGCTCATCTATCCACGCACCTATACAAGGTGTACACGACTGTACATGCAGGTTATATTTTTGAGAATCCAAAAATATGTGGATCATCTTTATACAGAAAAGGATATATCCCCTTTACTACCAACTTGATACACCACTGCTGTAGAAGTTTTGCACATCAGTATTTCTTTCAACAGTGTAGTATTGTGTAACAAAGGAAGAATAACAGCATTCACCATTGATCCAAAGTAGTGTTTACATTCCAGTGAAAATCTTGCAGTCATCTCTGAAACAGCCCAGAACTGATGTCAGTTCTTTGCTTACAATGTCTTTTACCTGTAATAGATTTTAACATTTGATTGGCATTCATATAGACCAGTATAAAAATGTCATGCCTAATTTTATAGAGGCTTACATGCAGTGTGGATTATGAAATAACAAATAATTAACATAAAATATACAGTGAAACCACTGGCCTAAGAGATATCTAAATCAAATGCAACAGTTTTATTTTTTTGAGGCTAAATATATTAAAAAACCATCTTAGACAGCATTTACATGGAGTTTATAAGAAGACAAAAGCTGTCTGGTTTTCATACCACAATAAATAAATGTTTGAGACAGTATCTGTCTTAATAGAGAGGTTGTTTAACATGTTTTTTATTAATGTAGAAATAAATTAGTCCTGAAAAATTCCCTCACAATATGCATAATCTGTTGAACAAGTATTAAATTTAAAACTGTCTCTATTTTGGATGATGTTTGATATATTGAAATAGGTTGTACTTCATGTGACAAAGTGAAATAAAATACCCAAATATTTCATTTAGACCTAATGCATATCAGGCACTGCTTAAATTATTTAATGATGCTATCTTAGTTATTTACAACTTCCTAACAATCATGATATCAATAGGTTCATTTCAAATGGAGAACCTAAGCCTTGAAGTTTATACTAATTAGTTTCTTAAAACTATACCCAAATATCCACATATGGTAGCCAATTGGAGCCACAATTACCATACTCTAGCTGAATTTCATTCAAAAGTTGTTTTCCCAAGTTATTATGGTGTTATACATTATGGCACAATATTTTTAGGGGAGAGCTACAAAACATAAATAAAAAAGTATTCAGAACAGGACAAAAAGAATTTTGGATAATAAGGCTGGCATGCAAGGAAAAAAAAAACACTAAGAGAACCAAGGAATAGTAGGAGAGAATTTCCAGATATAAGTAACACCCTACACCATCCTGAATTCTGACACAACTGGAATGAAATGTAACACATTTGAATGAAAGTTCTAATGTACCCAGTACAAACTTTATTAGCTAAAACACACAGCTTATTGGTAAAATGTGGCTGATGCGAATGTGGTTTGCACCTAACTTTGAAGGTAAATTTCTGAGCTTTCCTGACAGGAACTTAGCTGTACCCACTGAGTTCCAGGACAAGTAGCTATCAGTGCTTTCTTCTACATACAAGAATTGTGAAGGTCTTTTATGTTGCCACATAAGTAGAATTGAGAAGAACATACACCATCTATAGTCTTGGGATCAGAGAGAAAAATATATTGAGAGGCCAAAGGATATATGAACAATAAATGCTGAAAGACTAGCTCTACTATCAGAGAGAATAGATGAAAATACCACTTGGGTTAATCATTCTGAGTAGAAAGGACAAGAAAGACAGAGAAGGTGATGTGAATAGACAATATACAATATTGTTGAAACACATTATCTTGTAATGTAGTGGTTTACTGATTGTGTCAACTTGAGAAGCTTAGAAGCTTAACTAAGTAGGCTGAGCAATGTGACTTCTTAGGGCATAGAAGACCTGCCCCAGGGCTGCTCATCACCTAGACAGTGATAGGTTAGGATTCCAAGTTTGCCAGGCATCCTGCCCCAAACACTCTCCCTCATGTTTCCAGGAATCCCTCCCACAAACTCTCACCCTACCTTGGCCCCATGTAGATCCAAGCCCAACACCACAGAACAAGTCTTCCTGACTTTGGTCTGGGCAAGCCATTACAGAAATTTTCCTTTGTTAACATCAAAAGTCCCCACAGACCAGGTAGCTCTGCCAAAAGTAGCTTTCCCTTGGTTGTTCCAGTGCACAAACACAGCTTGTCCCACAAAACACCTTAAAAGCCCTGTGCTTTGCCTTTCTCACGGCTCTCTTGGTCCACTAGACAGCCAGCCTGCTTGCTGCCCCCAATAAATCTTTTACTCACATCAGATTGCCTTGTCTGGTCAGTTGCATGGGTTTGTACCTAACAGATAGGATAAGGGAAAAATGAGGGAGAACAGATTTGCTACTGCTTCTTCAGAAGAGCTCCAGTGTTTGTCTTAACCATGGACATCATCTTCTGGCTTCCAGTGTAGACTCTTCAGCTTCCAGTTAAAATCCTTCAGGCTTCTATCGCAGACACTTCAGCCTACCGAGGCAGGATTGCATAGGACACTACACTGAGCTGCAGATCTTCAACTGAACTGTTTGATCTCCATTGTACAGACAGCCCTTCTGTGCTCTTTCACATCTAACTCAGTGGGTGGCCATTGTAAGCCACTCTTGTAAATCATATATATTTGTGTATCTTGTGTTGTATCTGTTTTTCTGATACAGAATTTGGTACTAGAAGTTGTGTCATTGTGGTGGCATTGCCTGGCTGTGAGCCTCACGAACCTTGGGAATTAATTTGGAAAGGTTTCAGAACCTGGCTGAAGAGGCAGCGCCCATGTGGGTGACGGGCAGAGCCTTGAAAATCAGAGGATGGATAGGAATGCTGGCAGACAGGATGAGGGTCAGGAGGTATGTACTTGGAAGGACTGCATTGGCAGCTGGATCCCAGGGGGTGTATATTGGGATTTGGCAGGAATTCAGTCTGCATTTTGAATGTGTTCAGAAATATTGCCTGGGTGGCAGAAAAACGTCAATGTGTTGTACCATTGGGATGGTGCCATGGTTGTTGCTGAAGGCTTTTGTTCAGATCTTTGTTGAAAATTAAGAGTGAAGAGCCAGCAGGATGATTTGAAGCTTTTGGCCAGAGGGAAGACTCCAGTGGAGCTGTGAATTGCAAGAATGAAACAGAGAACTGGGCTTGATGAGGAGGATCAGGACAACGGAAAAATGACCCGAAGCCTTTCACCAGCAGAAAAGAGCATATTTGTAATGCATGGATATATTGGAGATGCCCTGAGGTGATTTTTAGTGTTGTCATACCCTGTTGCCAAAAGCTAATGGGATGTTGTAATTGTGACTGTAATAGCAACTGATATGATTTTAATGTAGTTTTTGGATACATGTTTGTAATCAGGTTATTTTGTCCAAGGGTTGTGGTTTTAATTTTGAATTTTGACCAGAGCTCTAATATTTGCTTTTGGTGTGGGAATGAGCAATAAGAATTGTATATATGTCATTATCATATCAATGTAAACTTGAATAGATCAAGACATGTTAACCCTTTACAAACCTGTTCATGGAGACTAGGATTTAAGGGACCGTGTCTAATTATTAAGTCGACCAGAGATGGATTGTGATTGATGAATTAATGTTCAACTTGTAACACTTAGCTGAACTGAATCAGTATGGTTTTGGCTGTAGAAGTCCCACCTGAGGATTGTTACCATCAGCATATATGGAGAAGCGAAGGGGAAGATGGTGTGTTGTTAATTCTCCAGAAGAAGCTTATGCTAGGGCTTTTCCAGTATGAATTTGGCTGTTCTCTTTGACAGAGGAGCTGAGGTCCTCACTCTCACTGAGAATGGATGCTGTTCTCTTTAGGGAAGTTCCTATCCTTACCTGGAGCCTCCCTTCCTGGCTCCAGTGCAAACACCTCCATCTTCTGGCACAGATCCTTCATCTCTTTGGGGCAGTTGCTATCATCCACCACTGAACTTGGGGCCTTCCCAGTGCAGATCCTTGATACAGACTTGCACCACACATTGTTGTGGGTTGTAGGCTCATGGAGGACATTCCTATGGGTTCTAGGTCTTCAGTTGGAGTCATGTAGAACATTGCTGTGGGATCTAGTCCCTCGGCTGGATTCTTTGACTCTCCAGTGCATGGACAGATCATTTGTTCTCTTCTGCATCTGACTTTTGGGTGAATATGATAAAATAATCCTATAAATTATTTGTCCCATATTTGTACATCCTTTTGTAAAACCTGACTACAAAGTACAGAAAGGAATAAAATGATCCCTACATTTTCCTGAGAGTGAAAGAGCATTCAGGTTCCCATCTCCTGTGCATTGGTAACTCCCACCACTGGGACACAATACCTGACACTGCAATGGGAAAGCAAGGTTTATCTGTGTCATGATCCCCAAGGATTCACTCTATGTGTGGCTGGCTGTATGCCAGAAATGACAAGAAGAAATTCCTAGCAGAGTGAAGCTGTTGACCTATGCCAGCCAGGGGGCAAAGAAAGCAGAAAGAGCTCAAGACAGGGCTAACTTCCAAATCTCATCCTCCTGACTTATCTCCTCCAACCTAAGCCTACCTTCTAACAGCAAATGCAATGATAAATTTGCCAATGAATTGCTCCACTTACTATAATGCCCCACCACTCAACCACTTTCTAAAATCTCCACCTCTGAACCCATCAAACATTGGGGAAACATTTTATTTTCTTTCTCTCTTCGATTATTTTTTATTAGTACATTGTTGTTGTACAGAACGATTACTATCATGATGGGGGATGGACACACACACAGCACATCTTTAATTTTTTTTGTCCCACTTTTATCCCCTCTCTCTAACTCTTCTTCCCTTCTATATTTTCAAAAACCTATATTTCTATCTTTCTGTTTTGTTTTCTTTAGGCCTAAACCATAATAGCCTGTAATACATTGGCTTTGGAAAAATAGAAATGAAAGATATAAAAATGACAGCTGCTTTAGATTGCTTAAAACAAAAAGAGAGAAGTCCTCATTCAGCAGATAGTTGTTCATTCTGCGATGTGGATATGGAAAAACATTAATATTACCATCTGGCTGTGTTCTTCCCTTGAAACAGAGAGAATTACAAGGTAAAGAGTCAAAAGAGGACTGAACAAAAGTTTTTTGTTTTTTGGTTTTTTTTTTCATGCAGCAAAGGCAGAAAGCAGCTTTTGTTGTAAAAGGAAAGCAAATCATCCTCAGGAAAGTGAACCTGGGAAGGAGTCTGAGAGAACTCTATCTAGTGGGTTTTAATACACAAAATGACTTCCTCTGCCTCTTGGGTTGTAAGCAGGAAAGTTTGACTCTCTAGTGCATGGACAGATCCTTTGTTCTTTTCTGCATCTGACTTTTGGGTGAATATTATAAAATAATAGTATAAATTATTTGTCCCATATTTGTACATCTTAACAACTTACAACTTACTTAAAAGTGTTCATGCACGTTTAAGTCAAAGTTTGACTTAAAAGTGGGACCATGTGAACTCAGGGTAGGTAGTGTTTGCAAGCACCATGAGTTTGAACTTTAAGCAGAATGAAGCTATTCCTTAAAGAAGAATGGATGTTTTATTTGCAGGCAAGAAAATGCTACCACTCTGATGAGGCTTATATTTGTATGCATATTATTCATTTTAATGGGAAAAAAAGATAAAATAGCAATGAAACAGTTTCTAAACAAGTTAGTAGGATGGTTACAATAATTAATACAATTCATATTGTTGTCTTCATAATAGTAAGTCAGAGGACAACGTGCAGATCTGATATCTTGTCCACACAATATTAGTACAAACATTTATTCTCAATGAACTAAGAGAAAGTAGCTGTATATCTATCCTAACTCTCTTGTGTGTATATTATATATTTGACTTAAATATTATATATATACATATATATATGTATATATATTTCTTTTTACAGTTTATAAGGGGCTGGGGAGATAGCTCAGGGGCACAAGTGCCTGCCTGGAAAGTGCAAGGTCCGGAGTTCAATTCCCAGTTCCACAAAAAATAAAATAAAATAAAATAAAGTTTCTAATACTAGGAGAAAATATCATACCATGTCTTATAAGTACATTGTAAGTCAGAGATACAGTATGAATCATAAAACAAATAGTATAATTAAACAATATTTAAAAAATTAATTAAATATTAATTCATTAAAATTAAAATACATATTTCAAAACAATATTCCAAAATTGAAATCAAATCATGAGTCCAAGTTAGAGGTCAGAATGTTGTGTATCATATGTAAGAATCTATAATCAATTCAGAGTAATTGTATAGTATTTGAATAGGTTAATACATAAGAAGATATCAATTAAGAAGAAGTTTCCATGGTAGTAAAGAATTACTAAGAATGAAACATAATATAAATACTGGAATGGCAAATATATGGCCAGATCTTCTAACAGTTTGAGGACAAGATATTGCACAAAGTTGCAGTATGTCGTGAATGTGGACAGTGTGCATGATGCTTACTGGTGGCCAGGTGTCACTTGTGGGACTGAGCTACTGCAATTTTCTTGATATCCACCCTGTAGAACCAGACGGAATCATGAACTTTAGGGTGAAGGAGAAGTCAATTTGTAGAATATGCTGATGGGCATATTCTGCTGCTGTATACAAAAGAATAGTTGAAAGACTGCTTTTGTATATCTCTTTTTCTCCTGTGTTTAATTTTTTGCTCTTTCCATTCTCCTTCATGGAGTTGTGGTCATTCTGATGCCTCTCTAGAATATCTTTTAGTAAATTGTGCAGGGTTGGCTTAGTCATCATGAAAGTCTTTAGTTGTTCTTTGTCCTGGAAGTATTTCAGTTCTCCATTAAACTTGAAAGAGAGTTCTGCAGGTTATATTAGTCTGGGGTGGAATTTGTTTTCTTGCAAGACTTGAAGTACTTTACTCCATGCTCTTCTTGATGGTTTGTAAAGAGAAATCTACCATTATTCTAATGGGTTTTCTTTTAAATGTAATCTGATTTTTTTCTCTAGTGGCTTTTAGTATACTGTTCCTGTGCTGAATTTCTGGGCTCTTGATTGTTATATGTCTGAGGGTGATTTCAATTGGGTCAATGTTATTTGGAATTCTATATGCTTCAGTTACTGAATGTCAAATTGTTTCCCCATAGTTCGGAAGTTTTCTGCTATTACTTCTGTCCATATTCTTTTTATATCATTTATACAGACTCCTTTCTCATTGATGCCTATTAGTCTTATGTTGTTCATCTTTGCATCATCTTTCAGAAGATGAATTATTTTTTCTTGCATCCTAGTTGTTTTTAAGGCATCTTTTCTTACCATTTCACTAGCTGCAACGGTGTCTTTAAGGTTGGAAAGTTTATTTTCCTTTTCACTGAACAGTTTTACCAGCTAGTGATTGAGGTTTTAAGTTTCCGTGTAGCACTTTGAATTTGCTTCATACATTCTATTACTTTCCTATATTGTTCAATGATTCCATTATTATTCTATTCTCCTCTATTTTTTTATCAGTGTATTCTTTAGAAGCACTTAGTACTTCTTTTATTATAGACATTATTTCTTTTTTTACTTCAGAAATTATTTCTGATCTGATTTCCTCTACACTTTTCTGCAGTTGTTTCTTTACTTCAGATGCTAATATTTCAGAGATTTCAGGTGTGTGATATTTTCAATCTCTTTTTTTTTTTTGAACCAGGGATCAAACTCAGGACCTTGCACTTGCCAGGCAGGCACTTGTGCCCCTGAGCTGTCTCCCTGGCCCTGTGATTTCCAGTTTCTTCTATGTTATTGTCTCTTGTATTTGTTCTGGGTGAGTTTGGGGCCTAAGAGCACATTTTGCTCCTCCTCTTTTTCATTTTATATAGGCCTGCCTTCTGAACTTTGGTACAGAGCTTTGGTAGAGCTCTTACCTTAGAACCAAACCTGGATCTACCAAGTTCAAACTCATCCAGGTGGGTGTGCCTTGGGTCTGGCTGCTGAGCTCCACTTCTTCCTACTACAGCCCTTGAAGGTGACCCTTCTGTGCCACTCTGGCAAGATGTTCTGCTCCTGGATCACCCGGATGGGTCTTGTCTCTAGTCTCTCTGCAGAGAGTTCTGTGGCAGTTTTCCACACTAGGCCTGTCTCATGGATCAAGTTGCACTCACATGCCGGGCTTTGTTGCTGGGTCAAACGAGTTTCTGGTGAGCCCCATGCAGGCTCACTCATATGCTGGGCCTGGTTGCTGGGTCAAATGAGTTTCTAGCAGGCCGAGGGTTGCCTCCTTCACATGCCAGACCTGATTTCTGGGTAATTGAGGCTTTTATTTGTTGAGCTTCTAGTGTCCTGGCATTGCCAATTGGGTCAGGGTGTCCTTCACTGAGGATCTCTCTAGCTAGTCCTATCCCTGACTGCCTGGAACTCTCTGTGTCACAACCCTCCCCATAGTTTCCTCCTCACAAGGGTCAGGGTTATTCTGAGAAAACATCTCATCCTTCTATGGGGCCTGCTTCTCCTCAACATTCTGTAATACACAGCATGATTTACTCAAATTTATCAGATTCTTGTTGACAGCCTCTTGCTAGATTAGAATAGAAGACCTATGGCAACCATGTCAGTATGTAGGGCTTCTGGTTCATTCTCCACATGTTGCTTGCTGTCTTGTTATCTTGGTGCATTGTTATACATGGTAAATACATGCAAACTTATCTTCCAGTGCAAAATGGAATTAAACTAAGTTTGAAAGGATGACAAACATTGACTATTTAAAGAAAAACGGGATCTTTCTTATGGTAAAAAAGAAAAAGAAAAAGAAAAAAAAGAAGAGAACTTGCCATGACTTGGAGCCAGAAATTAATAAAAATCTGTGTTTTAATTAATGCCATAGCTAAGAAAAATACCAAAATTGCTCATAATTGGTGGGCCAATGACCAACCATTTCTCAGAATTTTTTTTCTTCTACTTAAAATATTGAAGGGATGAAGATAAGATTTGTGGCATAAGTACAAGGTCCTGAGTTCGATTCCCAGTACTACATGCCATCATGGCTCAAAACCAGTCATGGTGGTGCATGTCATAATCCCATCACTGGGGAGGCTGAGATAGGAGGATCACTATGAGTTTAGGCTGAGTAGTGAGACCCTGTATCAAAAAATAAAAATAAATACATACATACATAAATAAAACCATTGAATCTTTGCTTATCTTTAATACTTATTTTTACTCTTATCACTTCTTGTTGTGTACATAGCAGCACTCAGTTAATGATGCTCCCTTTTTTACCACTTATTATAAGATGCATTATGGTAGAATTTGTGCTCTGACTTTTCAACTCTGTCTTGTTCCTATCACATCATGAGTTAACTGAATGTCTCAATTTTACAGTTGAAGTACTATCTCCAAACAACACCAAAAATCTAAAACTTAGAGCTCTAAATAAATTTATTAAGGTAAAACACCAAGCACATTACAGTAGGAGGGTTTCTCCCTCATATATTTTATATGTGGTATCCCCATAAAACTTAATGTTTATTATTCTTTTATTCTACAGACTTATACTGGCATCAAATTACTTTGGGCCTTTGGGATATAAGTGATGGTTTAATAAGCTCAACAGCCAATGAGGGAATAGACAAAAAAAATGTATTAAATGACATATTTTAAGTGTTGTGGTTCAGCAATACACATATTAGAAACTTCCCAAGTGATGTCTATAGAGACAAGGTTTCACAGTTTAGGATAACAACAATAACAAATAAAATCCCCGATAAATTTTATAGGAACTTCTACCAGATATGCACTGCTCTTATTGTATTTTACCATTTTGTTCTTTTCCACACCTCATGGCTACTTTTTGGAAAAGAAAAGATAACTGGACAAGCTAGCTACTCGAAACCCCATAGTTTGGCTTAAGAAATTGATGAACAGAGACACACAACAGTGCAGCCAGGGCTCCCTGTAGTAATAAGCACTACACAGTTCCAATTTTTGGTTTCAACTCTTTGTCTCTCCATGTTGGTCAACCTTAGTACTATTATTACTACATTGTGTGTAAGAGTAATAATACCAGTTGAAGAAATACTACCCATTGCTCACAGATACTATCACGGAAAATATACATGTGTCCAATCCTATACTTTCTTCAAGAGCTTTATCTGTCCTTATGTATTTAGATTCTTATTTTTCCATTTGCTTTCACGGAAAATGCCTGAAGATAGTGAGTTATCACATTATCACTATTTTATTATCAAAACCATTTGGCATTACTAAGCTTCCCTACTGTATCTGCTACTTAAAGATTTACTACAAGATATGATTTTCAGATAAAACTGTCCTCTGGGACAACTGCTAGAATCTTTCACTAGGTCATAGGGCAAAAGAGCAAGTTATGAGGTTCTATGAAGAATATTATGTTAGACATGTGCTGAACATTTCTTACTCCAGCTATTCATGTGGTTGAAGCAGAAAGACTCCAAATTCAATCCCTGTCTGGGCAATAGAGGCAGAAAAGTGAGATCCTGCCTTAAGAAAACCTATTCCTGTATGTCTTCGAGTTGCTCCTATTAGTTGCATTACTGACATGGAAATTCTGAAGTGTTTTTTACTTTATATGGTACCTTTATAAACAATTTCTCCTTTGATTTTCACAAGTACAGTTATAGGAAGCCAAATTTTCTGAGAGAATAAAAGTAACTTGCCTCAGGTCAAATTGCCAGTAAGCTCTCAAACCACAATTTGATCCCAGATTTCCTCCTATTAAATTTATAGCTAACATGTTA
>PVKN010034500.1:0-11808 GCA_004027915.1 Capromys pilorides
ATGTGGCTCTTGTGTCTATGTGTGTACCTCACTGAACATAGGCAGCTAGGGAAAGTGATTTCTTCTGACTTTCTTTTGAATGCCTCTTTCTAGTTCTTTATCTATATTTACCCTTACTTAGTTGTATCATTAGAAGAATGAGCACTGTTTTTTCTTTGTTTTTAAAAGTTGTTTTTTTATTTGGTACAAGATCTTGCTGTGCAGCTCGGACTTGGTGATCCTCCTATTTTACCCTCCTGAGCACTGGGATTTCAGGCACGCACCACCATACCTAGTTTTGGTGGCTGGTATGGTGTGCCTGGAGTTCAAGGGCCAGCACGACTTGTGGTGACAGTGACTGAACCCGGGTCCTTGTGCTTGCTAGGCAGGCACTAAAACCGCTGAGCCTAGTTTTTCACTTTAAAAATGTGTTCAAAGCTACCTAATCCTCTCCATGCAGAAGTTGATTTATATATATGTAGATAGATAGGTAGATAGACATATATTGCATAAAAGTCACAGGAGATGGAAATTTATGGTAGCTATCTGTTAATAGGCAGATAGGTGCCTAGGTTCCTCGCTTGTACTCTATCAGAGAGAATCTTACTAAATGTGACCTAAGTCACTAGTCTTTTTGTTTGTGTAGTTGTTAACTATGCTTTCAAATCTTCCTTGCTCTGTGCAAATGCTGATTTCCCATTTGCTAATGTATGACCATGGGCAAGTTACTGTTTTTATTTTGTAATTTTCTTAGCTGAGTTTGGTAATGTTAGTAATTCCCATGAGGTTTGTGGGGAGTGTGTTGACATGTGTGTGAGATGCTTAGGGTGGTGCCTAGCACACACTGGACTGTTTGTGACAGGGGCTGTCCCATGGCAGTGGCAGTGGATGGAATTCTGCTGACTGTGCATATTTGAAAATTTTGGCTGTGAAACTTCTGTCCCAGGGTTCTTGACTTCATTTTTCTTTCCTGCAAAATTTTGTGCAGGTAGTGCCTTTCTCATAAGATTTCTGTGGAGATATAAAGAAATCATAGCAGTTAGATGCTGAACACAGTGCCTGCCCAAATGTAAGCGTTCAGTAAATATTAGCTAATATTTCCACTGTAGTGAATCTTTGGGATTCCCTTACTGTGTGTACTGTAAGATTTTTTCCTAGTGGCATCTGCTATGAGTTGTCAACATCATGCTTATAATTAAAGTAGTATATTGTTACCAGATTACTTTCTAGGCTCTAAATTTAGATGAAATATATATTAAAGGTTGAAAAATCAGATTCTGAAATATTTGAATATGTTTTCTAAAGTTTGTGCATTTTATGAAGGAGAGAGGGGCGTCAATTGTTACATAACCTTTCTGTGTAGTTTAATGAGTGCTTCCAACCTCTGTGATAAGCTTGCTGTGGTGAAATCTATAAAATCATAAAAGTTCTTAATTTTATATTTCCTGTCTAAGGCAATGAAAGAGTTCATATTTTGTTTTATTTTAAAATTAATGTAACCAATTCAACTTACAGCCTTCAAAATAAATTGTCACGGTTTGACTTTAGGATTGTTTTCCTTATTGCTTTTGTTTCTCTGATAATAAATTAAATCGCTTCCTCTGTCTGGTATACACACATTTTCAACTGTTTGTCTATGATTGTGCCTGTGTTTCTTAGATAAAACTTGAGTGTCATAAACTTTATATTCATTCAATTTTCTAAGAAATGAATTTTATTTCCAAACTTATAATCTTTTGTTCTTTCTCCTTATGTCTAAAAACATTGTTGTAGAGTTTGCTGTCCTATGGTACTAATATTTAACTTATGATTTTTCTTTTTGTGTCCCCATAAAGGACATTTTGTTGTCACCTTTTCCTTTCACTTCATCCAAGCAGATTGTCATGAGTGAATTCCATTTCAACATATTATTTTGTCCTTCTCTCTGTTACCACAATGGAACTTTATCACATTCATAAAATTCCTTCTAAACTAGAACCTCACTAAGTCTGAGAGGCATGGGTTTATCCACTGAATAATTTCTTAATTGAATCTAATTCACTTTGCCATCAAGGTGATTTTCCAAATTAAGACTCTTGAATCTTTCAGCTACTAAGTGCTAACGGAGAATGTTATAACTAAGGCCTGTGCAGTAAGACTGAACTATCTGCATTATACTATGTAATTGAAAGCCAGCAAGTGGGGAGCTTGTTTGTCTCAGCCAGTTAAAACATTTCACACACAGCACTGCTCATCTTGCAGTAGTTTGAATAATGGCTACCCAAAGAGAAGAAATCCTAACATCTATTGTTGGTAACTGTTATCCTATTCTCTTAGATTAAGGGTTTTAGGGTCTTTGGTGATAGAATTACATTAAGAATCCTAAAACAATTACCCTGGATTATTTAGTGAATTGTAATTGCCATTGCACATGTCCTCATAAGATAGAGTCAGAAAGAGATGACAGAGGAGAAGATGACATGAAGCTACAGGCACAGGTTGGAATGATTCACACCCAAAAGCCCAGCAGTGTCAGGGCAGCCATCAGGAGCTGGGAGAGGCAAAGAAGGGGTCTCTCCTAGAACCCTGGGAGGAGCAGTGGCCTTTCTTCATTTCAGGCTTATAACTTCCAAACCTGTGATAGATTTCTGTTGTCCTAGGCCACCATATTTGTGACAGTTTGTTGTTGTAGCTTGACAGAACAAGTACACACCACTTTTCCTCCTTCTCTTTGATGTGTACGCTTAAAAAAAAAGGAGAAATAAGATGCAGTCTTAGTTGCTGCCATTTTTGAGGTATCAATATTTATTATAGAATCAACAGTGTTAAATTACTTAATCAGAAAGTTAACTGAATAGGACTGATATGATCAAGACAATGTAATAATATAAATATAACACTAATTTGATACTTAGAATGCGAAACTTTAAGGAAATTATTGTGTTGATGATGGGGCAAAAAGAGGTGGTTAAAAGTGGAGGAAAGAGGATGAGATGATATAGAAATTCTGAAAGGTGCTGTTTACATTTAGAGTATTAATTTTCTTTGAGTTTAGGATTTTATTACATAGGAGAAAAGAAGGTACCCATTTTCAGACCATTGATGCTATTCTTTTTTTTGATCGAATTATTTTTTAGGGGAGGTTTGTATTTTGCGTTTGGTGCTGAGGACCGAACCCAGGGCTTGCAGCTTGCTAGGCATGCATTCTACTGCTGGAGCCCCTTCATCGGTACTATTTCTCATGGTAGCTACTCTACAACAAGACGTGACACTGGTGTTACTCAGCCAGGGAGAACCAAAAGCCAGCACCGGCAGTGACCAAGGAGCTGATGAGCATGGAAAACCTGACAGCTGAATGACCGCATTCACCTGACAGCTGAATGACTGCATTTGCCACATACTCTTCTGTAATGCAGAAAGTTGTGGCACTCTGATTGAACTCTGATACTTAAAAGCATAGGAAAGGATAAGAATGAAAGAAAAAATAAACTACCAAAGGAAAGGAAATAAGAAAATCATGTTTCTGGTACAGTTCTACAGCATGTGGCTAGATCCTCTTAAAAATGCTGTTATGATTGTTTAGAAAGAAGAAAATGGACACCCATGCCATGTCCTGAACCATGAACTCAATCAATTGTCTGTAGCTGCTATAATAAAAAAAAGAATAGTTGGTTTTGTTTCTTTAGACTGGTTGGAGAATTTTAATTTATTTTGTTATACCAAGTCCATGTGGAAAAAGCTAGAATCACCCCTGATTGAGCACAGTGAATAACAGAATCTCTGTGTGTGTTTAAGGCAGTTGCTGAATGGATAGGAGGTAATGTACTGTACCCCTGTCCTGTGTTGCAAGGTGCCGTGATGCTGTGTGCAGTGTTTGCCATTCCTGCTGTTGGTGCAGTGTATTGCAGTGTCTGCTTTACATCCTTTAATATGTAGGTCAGTGAATTTCAACATGCAGATTTACTGATTTAAATGCTTTGCTTTAGGTTGACTTCAATTTTTGACAGATTGTACAATTCACAAACACTTGTGTTTGGGGTAAGAAAAAATGTTGTGCTGCAATTCCTTTGAATAAAGAGAATTGGCTGCATTTATCAGTGCTTGAATAAGAGCGGAAGTAATATATTTGTTCTCATTGAGTTTGAATGTAATACTGTTTCTTTAATATGTAATACATCCAGGGTTCTAAGCCTTACGTTTTTCTCTTGATTTATAATTCAGCACATATTTTCCTTGGGATTTTTTCCTCCTCTCATATGTAAAACACTGTATGTCATATGAACTTTGCTTTGTGCTATATCCAGGTGAACATGCATAGCTGTCCAGGTAGGACAGTGTGGAACAGACCAATAGGCAGAGTGGGAGGTTGAGACCCAGGAGGCCTGTGTGCCTGATTGGCTCACGAACCTCTGTGGCTGGAAAGGAGGACTTAGGCTGGTTGGTCCTGGGGACCAGAGCCACACAGCAGGTATGCTGCAGTTGCTAGTGATCTTGCAGGAAGGCAGGCACAGACTGAACGGGTAATGTGTTTTCAAGAGAAATCATACAGAAAGGTTTTAGGTAGTATCCTGATTGCTAGGTTTGGGCAATGAACTGAAATAGTGAAAGGGCCACAGATAATTGAATTGCGTGGGCTACAGCGTGCATAAACTGGATCTTCCACTTGTGACTTCTGGTCTCAGGCATGCTGGTCAGTGTTCTGTAAATTTAGGGCCCCACGGAAGGTGTTCACTGCTCCCCACGTGTCACTTTGCTTTTCTCAGTGACTGCTCATCAGTCTTGTTATCCCCACTCCACCCCCTTTCACTCCTGGAGCCTGTGGTAGAGAAGTTAGATCGCTCACAAGCTCTCAGTGTAATTTATGTGGAGAAATACTGGTGGGGACTTGGCTCCTTAAGACAGAGAGCTGAGCTGGGCAAAATCTGAAGAGACAATCAGAACTCATTTGAAGAATGTCTGGTAGGAAGAGAGCTAGGAAGAGCAACCAGAGCAAGAGAGGGGGGTTGGCTTAGCTAGGAAGCATTTTACAGAAGCGCTCTGACATCGGTGTATAGTAGACGTAGTTCCAGAAATATGACGTGTCTGAATTCTGTCACATAGAGTTGCCAGATAAAATACAGGATGTCCAGTCTCATTTAAATTTCAGATAAAAATGAATATCTTAATATAGTGATGTCCTTTAAGGTATTTCATGGTATCCTTATACTAAAACATTATGCATTATCCTAAAATCTAAGTTGAAACAGACACCTCTTGTTTGTTAATCTGGCAACCCTATGCGAAAAGCCTGGGTAAAATTCAGAATTCAAAACAGAATATTCCACATCTATAAGCCATAATGCAGAGAGAAATTGAATTCCTTCAGCACTTCTGACTGGTTGTCTGATGTGCATGTGTCCTCCCTGAGCTAGCTGGACTTAGAGATGCTCTTCTGCCTAGCGCCAGCCAGATAGCTCAGCAGACTAAAGCACTGCTTAGGCAGAGTGCAGTGGCCAGGGGTTTCCATCCCCAGTGTGCTGTGCTGGCCCTGCCCCAGGGTTCACTGAGCTGGACATTGAGACTAGGTGTGGTGTCGTGTGCCTATAATTCCAGCGCTTGAGAGGCTGAAAACTGGAGAATCACTTCTGAGTCCAGTCTACATAGTGAGATCCTGTAGGCACTGTGCGGGTGAGGGGCCGACTAAGCGGTGTGTGCAGTGCTAGTGTGCATGGCTGTCCATAGGCACACATAGTCAGGTGTTGTCCATACTGACTGCAGCCTCACCAAAGGGTTGAATTTTAAGGGTGTTTTGGAAGCAGACTGAAATTGTTGGTTAGAGCTGGGCGTGGTGGTGCACACCTGTAATCCCAGCACTTGGGAGGCTGAGGCAGGAGGATCTGTGTAAGTTCGAGACCAGCCTGGGCTACAGAAGTGAACTCAAGGCCAGCCTGAACTGCATAGTGAGACTCTGTCTCAAAAAGATTTAAAAAATTATATATATAATTTGTGCCTATATAACTAGGCACAAGACATTGGAATGTGGTTAGACATTAATGTTATTTCTTTTTTCTTCTTTAGCTAGGAAAGACTTGAAGATTTAAAGAAATATGGCTGACTCCTATACATGTTCCATAGAAATGTTACTCCTTTATTTTGTATGATACTTCCCAGATATTAAATAATTCAACATGTGTAGAATTCTTGTTGCCTTCTATATTTGCTTTTTTTGCTCTCTTAATTTATTTAAAAAAGTGTTACATTATTTTCAGGAGAAAGAACAGATGTATAAAATAAAGTTGCCTTCCTGCAGTCAGAGCCTAACTCAAGATGACAGTAAACACGGGAAAAATGAACAGCAGTACACCACATGAACATGCTGTCCATGGTCTGTTACCTTGTTTGTTGGAACCAAGGTTTTGAAATCCCAACCTCTCTGAGGACCTGAGTTTGGTAGAATTTACTGTGCAGAGGAGGAAAAGTTGTGTCCTTTGTCAGGAGAACAATGTGAGGAAAGTTTGGATACAGGAAGGCTGAAGGAACAGAGGAGTAGGAATCAAGATATGATGGTCTCTTATTACCAAAGTGTTTGCCATCATGACCAGAGAGTAACTAAATTGTGAGCAGATGGGTCCATGATAAGTAATTATATCTCAATCCTCTGTTCCTCGTTTTTTTTGGCTATTTTTAATATGAATCCATTTACATTCTTCCTTTTAGCCTTCTCTTTTTGCTTCCACATGTGTGCTAATTATTTACTTTCTACTGTTCTCTTCCTTAGAGAATGTAGCCAGTGACCATTGCCATTATCTTTATAACTTTTTATTTAGCTTCCATGCTTATTAATCTCATTTTTGAGCTTGAGATTTTTTTTTCTTCTTCTAAATCCTTTTAAGAAGCAAACAGAGAGTATATTTGAGTAACAGTTTTATAGAGAAGTAGCAACAGATAGTGGTGGAGAGCATGCACTCTGGGGATGACCAGCCTCAGTTTCAGTTTGGCTCTGTCCTCATGAGCCGTGTGGCCTTGGATAGCTTCCATAACCTTTCTGGGCTTTAGTTTTCTGAGTTGTAAAATCATAGTCCCCAAATGTATTCCCCAAACCCATGGAAATTGAATAGGATAACTCTGATTACATCATGGCACATGAATTATTATTATGTATTATTTTTATTTGCAGCACTTGGGAAGTGAGTTATGAACTAGACAGATGAGATCTGTGCTTTCTTGGAATTGTATTTTGCTGTTGTTCTAAGTGTGTAATGGTGTATATCTAAAATGATCCCCCAGGTTCCCATGTGTGTGAAAAGTGATTGGATTGTGCGATGCTGTATTCTTCACTGGATTCATGCATGGGTGAGTTGAGTAGCTGAATGTGCTGCAGGACTTGGGGCTGCTTGCAGATGGGTTCTTGAGCATGTGATCAGAAGAAGGGTGTGTTCTTTTTAAAAATTATTTTATTTATTTTTGTACAGGGTCTTATTTTGCAGTTCAGACTCATTGTGATCCTCCTGGCTCAGTCTCCCTATCCTGGGATTACCAGTGTATGCCACTACACCCAGTTCTGGAGCTGGCAAGGCATGCCTGGGGTTCTGGGACTGGCACAGCATGTGGTGCCGGGGATAGAACTCAAGATCTTGTGCTGCCTAGCTATCTTGCCAGCCCCAGAAGACACCCAGGAGCTAAAATAAACCTGTCCTCCTTTCAGTTGTTTTGTGTTCCGCGATGAAACAGGGACTAAAAGTGGTAGGCAGAAAGCTTCCTAATGTGATAGAGACTTAGGGCACTTCAGTAGGTTCTTGGCAGGAAGTGTTCCTAGTGTGGAGGAGGAGGAGGGGGAGGGGGACTTTGAACTGAGACCTGAATGGAGGAGGAAGAAAAGGGAAATGATAGCTTAAGGGCTCTTAGGATCCCAACAGTCTTTTAAAAGGATAGCATTAGCATTAGTGTGTGGTGGGTTAGAGAGGGAGGTGCTAATGGGGAGGTGAGCTGAGGGCTAGAGTGCCACCCTGGCGCTGGATGCTGCTGTTTGTAGTGAGCTGGAGCTCTACAGAGGCCTAGAGGGCAACAGGGGTCGGCTGCAGGAGGGCTTCTGCCTGTCATCTTATTTTCTCTTTGAGGAAAGGTGTTTTCTTAAGAGGAACCTGTGGTGCCTGTGGTAGCTGGTAGGTGGGGAGAGGCTGGTTTGAAGTTTGTTGAGAGCAATGAATGTGTGAAGTGAGTTTGTCGGGAATTTGCAGTTGAGTTCCAGACAATTCTTAGTGCCCATTTGGGATTTGTGGTGATGAATTTAAAATAAGATTAGTCAGCAGGGTTGCATGAATAAATGAGCATGTTTCTTTTTTATCAGAAATATATACTGGTAGTATATTTCCTGAAACTATACATACACACATATATATATGTATATCCTTTGAATAGAAATGCTAATTTCCATATATAATTATTTGACCAAAAACATTTACTTAAAACTCTTGGGGTCCATCCTCTTTAATAGAGCTTTTTGAAGTGATAAAATGTTCTACATCAGGTAATGCTTAATTTTGTAAATGCATTTTGTATAGGGACTCACCACGCAGCTTGGGCTTGTAGTGATACTCCTGTCTCAGCCTCCCCAGAACTGGGAATGCAGGTGTGTGCCACCATACCCAGTCTCAGTGGCCTGCTCAGTGCTTCTGGTGGCGGGGGAGGACAGTGTGGTCTGTGGCTGCAGGAAATGAGTCCTGGTTCCTGCTATTGCCTAAGTAGGCACTTAGTCTGCATTGCTCACTCTAGATAATGCTTAATTGGTTTTGTTTCCTTTTTTCAGTTGTTTCTCCTTTTCTTCCTCTTAACTTCTTATGTACTTCTTTCTTCTTCCAGTTTTGCATGCATATATCAGGTATTAAGAGTAACCGATTGGAAGACAGCACTCACTATGCGTTACAGCAAATACTGTATAATTCAAATTACTCTGTTAAGTGAAATTCTGTATCACTTGTAATTTTTCTATTTTAATACTATTTTGTACTCTCTTTATAAAATAAAATTTAAAAAAGCAAAGATCGTGAAGAGAAGGAAATAAAATAAAATAGGACCAGCCAGATAGCTCAGCGGACTAAAGCGCCTGCTTCCCCAGAGCGCAGAGGCCAGGGTTCCATCTATCCGTGGCTTGCCCTGCCGGCCCACTCCTGGGTTGTGCTGAGATGGTGATTGAGACTGGGCGTGGTGGTGCACACGCCTGTATGCCCAGTGCTTTTGAGGCCAAAAACAGGAGAAACTCTATGAGTCTGATCTACATAGTGAGACCCTGTAGATCCTATACTAAATACATAAAAAATTAACAAAAATAAAAATAAATAAAATAAAACATTGTGCTTCTATCAGTCCGGCACAGTAACCAGTAGCCACACATGGCTTTACATACTTGGAACATGGCTGTGCCACTGCTAAAGCAAAACTTTGCTTCAGTTGCTCTTTTTTACTTCAATAGTCTCATACGACTAGCGGCTGCTCTTAGGCCCCACAGTTACAGATGGTACTCTATTGTCTTCTTCTTCTTCTTCTTTTTTTTTTTTTGGTGCAGGAATCCAACTCCGCCCCTTGTGCTTGCCAGACAGGTGCTCATGCCGCTGTGCCATCCCCAGCCCTCTGTTGCCTTCTTGTAACTATTATGGTAGAGGAGAATCCAAGCTCAGTTTGTTTTACATTAGAAATGTAACATTTTCTACACTACAGATACAGAAATGGGTCTTCCTGAACATGTAGCAATTACTAGGTCTTTTCCAGGTTTTGAATTATTTTTTCTTTTAATGTATTTTTGGCAACCATGTGATGTGACTGACAAAAGTAAACACTTACAAGCCAGGCCGACTCAGGTCTGTGGTTTTGGTCTGCATAGTGTAAGTTACGGGACACTTGCAGAATACCTTAGCTTCCCTAGAATTTTTTTCTTCAGTAATTATAATCCTATCAAAACAAATAACTTATCCTTTCTCCCTACCCTTTTGGATACATTTACTTCAGTTTCTACTTGTAAAACACCATTTATTCATAGGCAGGACTTCTGATCAGATTTTTAAAATAGTTATTTTTGGGCTTATCCTTTTCTTGTCTTTATTTCTTGTGGGTGCTTTTTCATGTTTCCCATTTTTTGGTAGCACAAAGAATGTTGACTGTTGCTTCTGTTGCAAATTTAATGTGTTCTGATGCACTTTTTATTTTACTACTCACTTTTCTTATTCTGCCTATTCTCATTTCATAGAAACAGATTCTTGCAGCTTGGTGGGAATAGCACACATTATGCTCTGGATATTATATGCCTTTCTGTAAAAGTCCTCAAGGGGAGGAATTTGTGTTAAGTTCTGAGGAAATATCTTTTGTCCTGCAGGGTTATTCAGATATTTTGTTCTCTAAATTCTCAAATAGAGGCAGAACTCATGTTGGAAATTGAGGGCTCGCCCTCTCCTCCGGCTGCACAGGCGTTGCCAAGTGCTTGTTCTTGGGTCTTTAGTTGGAAGCTGTCTGCTGTTGCCATGAGTCCTGGGGCCCGGCAAGTCAGAGCAGGTTCCTTCTTCATTTTTCCTTTTCTTAAATGAGCAGTCTCTGACAGCCCCATGGAGTTGTGAAAAAGGTTCCCTCAGATTTGGAACATGGAATGTGGAGTTGGCAAGAACCTCTTTCAGTAGGTAGAATTTCACTAAAACAAGAATGAGGGAGATGCCAGAGTATTAGATAGCATCAGGAAAATGGAAATGATGGAGTGTAGTTCTTGGTGAAGTTCTAATCACTGTCTTCCAGGAGGAGTCAGTCTCTGTGCACCAAACCCCAGCTCCTCTGTTTCCTGCGTGTGCCTCTTTGCCTCTGTGGCCAGGGGAGGTGAAACTGATGAGTTTGTCCTGGCTTTTTCTATGTACACGTGTGTCACTGGACCCATTAGTGGGATGAAGGCAGTAGTGGAGCAATGGGGTCATTCAGGGAGGCTGCTCTTGTGGCTCCAAGGCTGCAAAAGCCTTGTTTTTTCTTTGTGAATTCCAGACCCTTACTTTAAATTTTACACTATTTTTTTGAGAGTATAATTGACATATTACATAAGTCTCATTTAAAATATAGCATTTAATGACCATACATGTTATTGCACATATAAATACATCTACTTTTATTGTCAAATTATCCATTGAATGGATGTATTTTATTTATCCATTCATCAGTTCAGGGACATTTGTAATGTCTATATAGTTTAAAAATTATGTATCATGTGCAGTGCTGCTGTGCACATTCATGGATAAGTTTCTGTGTGGATGTATGTTTTCCTTCTTCTTGGGTCTGTACCTAAGAATGACATTTGTGGATCATGTGGCCGCTGTCTGAGTAACTTTTGGAGAACTGCAAGAGTGGTTTCTAAAGTAGTGCCACCATTTTGTATTCCTGCCAGCAGTGTATGAGTCTTCTAACATTTGCAGTTATCTATCTTTATTATCTACCATTCGAGTAGATGTGAAGAACCTATTGTTTCCTTGACAGTGAATGATATTGAGCATCTTTTACTGAGGTTATTGAGCATTTGTGAATTTTCTCTGGAACATACATCTATTCAGATCACTGGGCCATTTTTAAACTTTGATTTGTCTTTTTACTGCTGAGTGATAATAGTTCATTATGTATTCTAGCCACAATTCCTTTATGTCTGTATGGTTTACAAAACATTTTTGTTTTTTACTTTATTGATTGTGTCCATTGTAGAACAAAAGTTTTCAATTTTGATGGAGTGCATTTTATCTGTGTTTTCCTTCTGTCACTTGTACCTTTGGTGTCATATCTGGCAAGGGTTTATGTAGTCTGATATCACAAAAATACACTTCCATAAATTTCTTCCAAGAGCACTATAATTTTAGC
>PVKN010034501.1:0-11815 GCA_004027915.1 Capromys pilorides
TATCTTTTAGATTGATTTATTCATCAGCAAGTTCCTTGTTTTTACGAGGACTAGAAATACTCATAAAAAAATTGTGGTTTTTTTATGCAATGGTGTAGTACTAAGCCATAAAGAAGGAAAACCTTAAGACATTTTTAGGTAGATAGTTATATTTTAGGGCCATAATCTTAAGTAAGATAAACCAGACACACAAATTCAAATACTGCATTGCTTCTATTGTGTGAGAAACTCAAAGGGTAAATAAAGACAGACCAAAGTGGAGGCTAGATACTGAGAGATCAGAAGAACTTCTCCAAATGAGAAGTGCAGCAAGAGATGGGAGATGCAAGAGAAGGAAGGGAAAGGAAATTTTTTTTAAGAAAGAGAGAATGGAAAGAAAAACCACCAAAAAACCCAGAGCTTTTGTGAGTGGGGAGAAGAAGCACTAAAGGGAAGGGAAAGGATGAGAAGCATGAAAATTTATGCACAGGTTCAAATTCCCCATGCTGAATGTGATCATTATGTATGGCAAGCATACTAATAAAAACAAAGATAAAAATATCATTTACACTCAAAAAGGAGAAGATTATTTCATTTCCTAGTAGCTCTTTTGTTTCAGATTTCTGAGCTATCACAAGCATTTCTGGAATTCTAGCACTAAGTCAAACTACTGTCTTGTCAATTGTCTGTATGAGTTTAATCGAAAGCCCTAAAGGTTCGCTGCACATTTTGGTTCCAATCAAAGCATACACACCATCTTTTTCCTCTAAAGCAGTTGCCTCTAAAGGAGCACAGGGCCCCTGCAGATGGGAAGCAAAGCTGAATGACAAGTGTGTTCCAGAAGTGAGTCCAGGAATGTAACTGGGCCACTGTAAGTCTCCAAGGCACAAGAATGTTGGTGATCCTAGGTAGAAACTGCAAGAGCCCCTCAATAGAGGCAAATGAATACAAATATATTTTAGCTTGATATTTTAAAATTTTTTCCTGGAGGTATAAAGTAGCCCAGGAGTCCCATGAGTGGAATTGCTATTAATTGCAATCATTTACCTTCCAAATAGGAAAAAATATAGTTTTACACATACAAGTTGTATTCCTAAATTTCTGATACATTTGGCAACCATGATTTTATTCTTTCTAGTAATTGCCAACCTTTGAAGAAAGAGAAATCTTGTAACCAGGGATGTCGTATCAGACTCTGTTGGCACTTTAATTTAGGACATTAATCCAGCTTGAAAACAACATTAGGATTCCATTCTGAGTTGGTTCAACAGAAAACTTTTCACTTATCTCCCAGAACATAGAACCTGGACACAGAGCACTCAGGGACAACCAAGTAGGAAAAGGGGCAAAACTGGATGAGAATATGAACATCAATGATTTTAATAAATATCACTTCATAGATGAGGCCACCCCCTACCTCCTTTCCTTGATTCCTCTGTAAAGATGTTGGAAGTGCTTTGGGTCAGAAGAGTCAATAGTAGGCAGGGAGAGGTGGCTGTACCTGAGGACAAATACTGAAACCATAACATTTATTTGGGGTAACAGGGCTCTCAGACCTCCAAGCCCAAATATATTCACCTACTCCTCACTGTTTCACTTTAGTTTGCATCTCATAAACTTAGCTGTCTAGTTTGAACAAAAAGTGTATGGTAGTGAGATCCTTATCAATATAATGGCCTATTAGAAGCTGCTCACCATAAGTAATATTCTGAATAATTCAAGTCCTGAATGCCCACTCTTGCTTCCACATCTAGAACTAATAGTTTTTTCCTTGCCTTTCTCTCTTTCATTTAATGGATTCTCCTCTCGTTGCCACAACAACAAAAAGTGGATTTGAAATTGCTTGGAGAAATATGGGAAATATACAATATAATAAGTGGTGAGGTTAATGTTTGGAAGGGGAAATGATAAAGTTTTATTTGAAAGTCAGGAAGTTGGCCACAAACCCTGTTTGAGCTTCTCAAGAAAGGAGGATATGTAGGATTGGATGCTAATAGCCAAAAATGTACTAGCTGCTCATGGAACTAGTTCATATTCTATTTACCTGTACTGAGCTCCAGTCTTTTACTGTTTATTCCATAACAAGCTGACAGGATGACTGAAGTCTTATGTTCCTGATATAGTCTTTGTTTCTATGTAAAGTTGCCCTCCAGAATCATGTGAGAAAGGATACAGCAGAAGTCAGGCTGTGAAGCAGTTATAAAGAAGACCTTGGGTAATTCAGGGAGAGTTTTGGATCTAGGATAGTTATGTGTTGGGGTCAGGAAGACAGACCTTTATATGTGCTGACTAACCATCACTGGATGTGGGCTATGCCCAGCAAGGAAGCCTGATCTTGGTGGAGGAGGCCTGCTTCAGTGGACAGCCATCTCTAGGGAGGGACTCAGGTTCAAGCTGAGCTACAGTTGCCAAATTTCTCAGCTGAAAAGGGGTAGCTGAATCACACAACAGCTTTCACTTCAGTTCTCCCATTAACACACCCGGGTCTCCTTGCTTGATATATGTCTGGGAGAGGGCAATCATTTCAGATTCTAGTGGCCTCTTGTCGTGGAAGGAACTTATATGTGGAAGTTTAATGGGAAGAGCTACAGTCCTCACTACCATTTGTCATCTCTAAGGATGCCTTTATTCTTTTTCCCTTCATCTCCATAGCTTTCTAAGAACCAGTCTTCCTTGGCTGTCACATTGCCTTGGTATTCATTATAATTGTACCCCTCTCATTTCTAAGACTAAGTACCATTTTTTCTTGTCTTTATTATTTGGGGATCCAGTGACCCAAATTGCTACCAAAAGGAATCAGTTCTGTACTAACATCTGCTGCCAACCATGATCTACAGAAGCTGGCCAACGTTGAGCTGCCCAGTGATACTGTTGTCCCGTGCACTGTCACATTTCCTACTGTTTTGTCTTAGGAAGGACTTGTTAAGCCCTCTTGTTGATCAGTCATCTGTGGAATTTTCAACAGATGTTCCCCTCATTGTCTCCTAGCTAATGTTTTTTATCTTCCTTTCTGACTATGTTACAAGGCTTTTTTATTACTAAGTGAGAGCCGTTCCTTTCTCTCACTTCTCAAGGGGTCTTTTAATGGTGCATTGTTCATGTCTAAATGGATTTTTGCCAAATATTAAGTTCTTTCTATATTAATTTCATATCTATATTTTTTATTTTATTTTGTATTTTGTAGTTTTGTATTTTAAGGAAGTGTCTACAGGGTGTTCAGGGTCTCACTACTAGATCAGACTGATAGTGATCCACCTGTTTACAGCCTCCCAAGAGCTGGTATCATAGGTGTGCATCACCATGCCTAGTCTCAGTTGCCATCTCAGTGCATCCCAGGGGCAGGGCCAGCATGCTAGGCCTGGGGATTGAACCCCCAACCCCTGTGCCTGCCTGCAGTGCAGTCATTTTAATTCACTGAGCTATTTAGCTGGCCCTACTTTCATATCTATAAATCCACCCATATTTGTCTTTCTTCTAACCTACCTCCATAATCCATAGAGGTCCATCCATCCATGCATCCATGCATTCATCCCTCCATCTATCATCCATCCATCTTCTGCTGGATACAAATACATGTCATCCAGATCCCACTGTTCCTTTGGTCTATTATTTCTTTCCCGCCTTCGCAAGCTTGGTACTTCCTAGGCTAAATTTTGCCTTGACTTAAATCTAGCTATTGTTTCAGTGAACAGAGGAGAGGTAGGTGAGATCCTGAGTGGTTCCGTGTGTTTTTTGTAAGAGCAGAGTCCCTCTGCTTTAGTTCATCACAGGAGTTTTAGCTTTTAGTAGGGAAGAGTGGGCCATATCTATAGAGGAATCAGGAAAATCTGGGGATTCAAAGTTACTGAGGGCATCAGCCCCAACTTTCCCAGCTCATGAATCAAGGACCTGTCCCTCCTAATTAGGGCCTTGGCTTTTGTACAGTAGACTGGCCAGGGACATTGCATTTTTGGGTGCTGTGTGCTCTTATTCTTATAAATATTGATCTTGATTATCAACTTTATTTTCCTTCTAGTAGCAGGAGATAAGTGTCACTTGTTTCACTGGAATGCAAGCTTCAGCTTTCACATCTCATGATCAATTCTGTTTATTATTATTATGTGTACTTTTAAAATACTTTGTGCACCAGACCCGCCCACTAATCTTACTAGTATACTGGCCTGGTTCACCTGCAATGAAGGCATTTTCACTTTCTGAGATCTAGCTATCATCAGTGATAGGGGCCATTATAGTTCACTGGCTCATAGGTAGTCCAGCCCCAACATTTTATTCTGAAGCAACTTTGAGACCATTCCTAGCACACCAATTGTCATAGGTCATATTCCTTGGGGGGTAGAGATTTTTGCATCAGCCCTTGTGGAAAGGAAAGGAAGTACAGATGGACAGAAAAAGGCATTGGGCTGTGAGACACCCACACAAACAGGGCCACAGCCAACTTATTCTGTGCTTCAGGGGTGTGGTTGCTCTGTGTACCAACCCTATGTGGGCGGATGGCCTAGCTTTTGCATCCCTAATGAGTCAATGGATATGGGCTGCTCTAACGAAGTGGACTGAGTTTAGGTCATGTAACTGTCTTTAGCAGAGAACAGTATTTGCAGCAGATTCAATTATGAACTGTCCACCACCAGTATTCCCAGGAGCTGAGGAAATGAGCCACACAGTTTGAAAGGGGAGGAGGCATCCGAATGACTCAATCCAGTAACCACATGAAGTAAACTTTTTTGTTTGTTACCAGAGATGGAACTCAGGACCTTACACTTGCCACGCAGGTGCTTATGCTGCTGAGCTATCTTCCTGGCCACTGTCCAGTGTCTACACAAGGAAAGAAGTATGAAACATAAAGTCTGATTTGTTTGCAGCTACCTGGACAAATGTCATATTCTAGAGTAAGTCAGAGAATATAGAGAATAAGACAGAGTATTAACATACATTTAAAGAGAGGTAGGGGATGTTACTGGGCAATATTTCAGTTATGCGAATACAAAAATTCTTCTCTTAGCCTAATAAAACCTGAGGTTAGCAATTTCTACCTCCCTAGTCTTGACACTGAAAGCTGATGATTTGTCTTCTTGGAGAATACAAGTACCAAAAGATGTGCTACCTGTGCTCCAGGTAGGCAGATTGAGGGGCTGTTCACGGCTTGACTCATTGTAAATTCCTTTATTATTTTAATGAGAGCTGACTTGGTATCTGTGGGGATTTGCCTCAGGACCCTCCATGGAAACCAAAATCTGAGAATGCATGAATCCATTAGTCAAAGTAGTGCTGTATTCACATCTAACCTATGCGCATCCTCCCCAGTACTTTAAATCGTCTCTAGGTTAGATTGCCAGGTATGATGTGCGTAGTTGTTATGTTGTGTTGTTTAGGGAATAATGGCCAAAAAACAAAGTCTGTACATGGTCAGTACAGATACAATAATTTTAATACTTTCTATCTGTTGAATCTATGGTCATAGAATGTGCAAATATGGGGGATCAATTGTATAACATATACACTACAAGGTGCATCTCAGTTTCAGGAATATTGGAATATGTGCAACAGTGTGCTTCCTAAGGGGATAAAACAGTGTGTGACAGTAGTAAATTCTGTTATAGAAATGCATAATATTTTTAAAGCCAGAGGAAAGACCATTCCAGAAATAAGTGAGAAGCTTCCTGGAAGGGATGCAATTTGAAAGGGGGCTTCAAGGGGGAGAAAAGTAACACACTTAGCAGACATGTATGATTCTGCAATTACTGACCTTTAACTTATTTCTCATTTAGAAAAAAAAAATACAGCTTCTTGCCAGTGTTCCTTTAATTTTATGCAAACACACTGGCAACACATGACTGTTTACAGTGTGGTAAATAAAATATAAAAATATAAAAACTTCTTGGAGTGATGTCTTTTGTTCCCAAAGATTATTCACTCAATAGAGTGATGTCAAGATAACAGCAAAAGGGAGAGGTTTTATGGAAAACTTTAGGGAAAAGGTTAGGACTGTAATCAGAAAGTTATCTCACAAACACCACAGGAGAATGTTCTTGAGATAAATGAGAAATGGGTTACAGCATGTTCATTTATCTGTTCAATCTAATCTAATCTAGTTGATCAAAATCACAGTTGCTCTTATGTTCTTTATTTTAGCTGAGTCTCACAGTACATTGAATTTGCGGAGATCTAGCAATTGATCTTGCGTTATGCTGTCATTTAACTAGTTAAGCAATATTTACATGTCAATCATATTATGGTGCCGTGAGACCTTATCTCACAGGAAGCCTATTAAAATATCAGTAGAACAAGTGGTGTTTGTATTTGCTCTGCTACTTATTAACATTTGCCAATGGAATGTTGTTTCTTAGGGACAAAATAATATTTTGTAGCCAATATGGCATAGTTACCTCAAATTTGCAGAAAAGCAAATCCTGGTTACTACCATATTTTACATCTGTGAATAGTAGATCCAGATAAAATAAAACTATATGATAAAATCACAATATTTTGGCAAACTCTAAAGAATTTTTCAATAAAAACGCTGTTTATTCTTCTGCTTATAGATTTAATATAAGGTCATTTGAAAAGTGTCAGAAATTTCAGACAAGTTAAAATTGGGATGGATTATTCACTCATAACTCATTAAGACAGGAACAGAAATATAGCAATTGAAAATGGAAATAATGCCACCACAAAGTAAATTTTTGAATATTATGGTGAAAAGTCAGATTTCAAATTCATAAGCACCCAATGTACTTTATAGCTCAAAATTTCTAAAACATAATGAAGCTGTCTCTCTACCTCTCCTTCCTCCCCCTTTGTCTTTTTAAAAAAGTTACTCATTGTGAATAATATAAAAATCTGCTTTCGCAAAGCTTATTGAACAAAGAGCCAGAAAGTGGCTATACTAGCATATGGGATGCAGGTATCAGCATGATAAGAAATTCAAAATGATTTCAAAGCTGGTGTCACTATTGCATCCTGAAAGCTATTGTTCTTTCTGCAAAGAATTGGCTATGACACTTCAGAATTGTTTTAGAATGGCACTCTCAGGTGTCATAGTTATGGTGATGTATAATGTAAAATAAAGTCTGTTGATTTAATGAAACTGCATCACATATAAAAACATCCATTTGTAACCATTTGGTCTAACTATCTTTAGAGGGATTTGATCAGATCTACTAAATCTCTCTAAAGTGAAGTCTCCATTGTATTGGTTGTATGTCTGCTTTGTAAATCTTGCTGGAAAGAGTTAAGACACAGTGATCAGTGAGTGGAAGTGGAACTTCTAACCATATATCCAGGTGATAAATATTGATAGGAGGGCAGAGAACAAGAGCCATTCCTCAAAGTGAACTGTATCAAGGAGGCAGATGGTCAACTGAGTCTATGCTATTTACCATAACTTGGGCTGAACTAATTACCTAATGCAAGAAACAGATGTCTAGGAAGTTCCATAAAGAGAAATGATGTATAGGTGGCTTTATATTATAGCCAAAATGATGGCAGCTATTAAAATGCCATTGGTGTCCAAAAATGAGCCAAAAATATATTAAATACTATTTTACATTTTTTCCTTTGGATTTCAAAGAAGCTTAATATCAGTAATATGGCCCATACACATTATTGGCCATAAAATAAAGCTATTTGTGAGATTGCTTCTTCTGCTTAGGTCATCTGGTGCCTTTATTTAAATTATTGTCCCTATGAATTAAATTATATCCAGGGGACCTGGGAACACAAAGGCACCTCTGAAAATTCCCAGTGCCTAGTGAGAAAAATACGATGTGGCAAAAGAGGAATGAAGTCAGGCTTCTCAACTCCCAATGCTTGGGGAAGGCCTATCTCTGATGGGTTACATCACCTGTGAGTATAGTGTCTATGCTCCAGTTCTAATCTGAGGGCTGTGATTTGATCAGAATGCATTCATACATTTTACTAAATCAGATCTTCTAATGTTTCCTGCTTCTTTCACTTCCCCTTCTTAAAAATATTTTCAATCTATAGAAAAGTATAGACAACAGCATAACAAACAATTATCAACTACAAAGCTTTCATATTTTTCCATGTTTTGCTTCAGTCATTGGTGGGAAGTGGAGTGGGGAGAAGAACATATTCTAGGAAATGCAAACTTGGGCATTACTTTTAGAGATTCATCCCACTGCCTCCTCAAGCGCAACTCGTTTGAAGTGGATGAATAGCCTTCCTTTCCGTGATTTTTAATTTGGTTTTATGCATGTCTATGCATAAACTATCCATGAAATAGTGGTGCACATAAATGGCACTATTACCATATATATTCTATCACTTGTGTTTTTATTTAATGTTCTGATTTCTAATTCCTATCCATAGACATACAAGTTGACCTTGGTCTCATTTTAACTCTGGTTCAGAGTTCCATTGTCTGAGGTACATCACAGTGTACTTTCCTTGAACATTTCTAATTTTTCCTTCATGTCAGCAATGCTCCAATAAACATTTTCATACTTAAAAGTGGAATTGCCTATTCATGTAATTCATCTTTCTCATGAGTTTTTTATTTTCTCTTTCTTAGTCACTGATGAAGTTATTTAAATTTCTGAATACAATTTGTAGTTATTGATACTTAACTACAAATATCTTTTTCATCAATGGCATATTTTCAAACATTGTGCTGTCTTTTGTTCCTAGTAGAATTTATGATTCATCCTTTGTAGTCATTGCTTTTTGTCTTTTAAAGGAAACTGTTATTAGACTTGGTAAAATAGTAGGTTGTAATTTTTATTAAAACAATTTAGAATGTTCTTTTTTATATTTAAATCTTTAATCTGTTTGAAAGGTAGGGATTGAACTTAATATTTTTTCTAAATGAAAAATAATTTATGTATTACCAGTTTTTGAACATTTTCTTTTTCTTAATGTTTCATAATGTCACCTATTTTATATCTCAAGTTCTCGTCTGGCAAGATAGCTCAGTGGACTAACCATCTGCTTAGGCAAGCACAGGGACCAGGCTTTGATCCCTGGTCCCACATGCTGCACCAGTCCTTTTCACGAGTGAGCTGAGCCAGCCACTGAGACTGGGCGAGATGGTGCATGCCTGTAATCCCAGCACTGGAGAGGCTAAAAACAGGGGGATCACTATGAGTCTGAGCTGTGTAGTGAGACCCTGTACCAAATACATAGAAAGAAGAGAGAGAGAGAGAGAGAGAGAGAGAGAGAGAGAGAGAGAGAACATGCCTGTAACCTTCGCGCTTGGGAGGCTGAGGCAGGAGAATTGGTGCGAGTTTGAGACCAGCCTGGGCTACAAAAGTGAGCTCAAGTCCAGCCTGAACTGCATAGCGAGACCCTGTTTCAAAAGGACAAGAAAGAAGAAAGAAAGAAAAAAAAAAGAAAGGAAGAAAGAAAGATATTATTGGTGCTCACCAATATCTGATCCTCCTGGATATTCCAAAGACTACTCAGATTTTCTCCCATTTATCAGTAGTGGCCAATTGCCCATAAATATTCATTCTTCAATGAGAAATCCTTATTTATTCTGCAGCTCCCTTCCTGCTGTGTTGGAAGCATGGGAATGTATGCTGAGACGTAAGGAATAAGGCAGACCTGCTAGACTGTTATACTGCCCCCTATTTTTTCTGTACTAACATCATTTTTATGTGTACAAAATCAAATGCCAAACCACCAAGATTTCAGGACTAATGAGTTACTGAAGATTTTCTTGATGAATACTTCATGATTCTGATTCTAAACTCTCTTTTCTTCCATGGGTTCATCTATCTATACAAACATCATCACCACATTATCTTAATTATTTTGCCCTCCTGTGAACTCTTGTTTATAATAGGGCAAGTCTCCGTCACCCTTTTCTTTCTTATCTCTTTTGACTCTCTGTCTTTCTAAATTAATTTTGGAATCATTATCAAGGTTAATGAAATTGTTGCTGAGACTATGATTACAATGTTATTAAATTTGTGCTTTGGTTAGGAAGAAATGACATCTTCATTTTCTGAGTGTCCTAGCCAAAAGCTTGATAAATCTTCTCCATTTATTAGTTATAATCATAACAAAATGCCATTTTGGGGCTGGAGAGATAGTACAACGGTCTAAGCACCTGCCTGGCAAGCCCAAGGACTGAGGTTTGATTCCCACTATTGCATGTCAGGCCCTGTGCCAAGCCAGCCACCGAGTTGGCCACCGAGCAGGCCACCAAAACCAGGCATGGTGGTGCACACCTGTAATCTCAGCACAGGGGAGGCTGAGACAGGAGGATCACTACAAGTCTGACCTGTATAGTGAGACCTTGTACCAATTAATTAATTTATTAATTAATTAATTTTAAATGATGCCATTTTTGTAGATCAAAAAAGCCATGGGGCCAGCCTAAGGTATCAGACATAAGAGAAAAATAAAACTTCCTAGAGGGAGTTTGAAGAAACAATGAAAGAGACAAAAAAATTTCCATTTGCTCAATCACATCTAATTTATTTAATAAATTAGTTATGTGAGTTAAAAGTTATAGGTTTTTAAATAATTAGTAATGAATAACATTTCATAGTTTAAAGAGAATATATATGAATGGCATATAAGTAGGGCTGAATCTCTCAGTGGAGGGTGGCTTTTGTCTCCCAGGGAACGTTTAGCAATGGTGGCAGACTTTTTGGTTGTGACAATTTGGAGGATGGTGCTGCTGCCATCTAGTCAGGAGAAGCCAGAATTTCTGCTAGTCAGCGTACAGTTGCGTGTGCCAGTCAACAACTGTCCATGGTTGAGAAATCTTCATGTAAAATGATAGAGAACAGTACAAAACCAGACACTATATCTCACTATCTGCCTTAAAACTTAAATTAAATATCCATTTCAACACAAAAGCTTCCACTGTAGTATTTGAATTTTGAGTTTTCATTCCTTGGCTTTTCTTTATATTTGATTCTACACATTCACATTGCTAAAAATATACTGTTGAGTCTTGCATATTTTTAACTCCATAAAAATGGAAACTTACCACATTTTGTCTTTTACATATTATATTTATTGGATCCATCTATATTGTTCTAGTTCATTTGGTTCATTCTGTCCTACTTTGGATAGTATTCCATTGGGTGATTATAAGACAATTTAAAAAAATTAGTGTCTTTATAATCTAAATTGTTTCCAGTTTGCTTTTTTATGGAAAGATTACTGTCTTATTTACTTTCTCTCATCGCTGAGACAAAATACCCAGCATCCAATGTTGAAGGAAGAAATGTTTACTTTGGCTTAAAGTTTGTAGAGGTTTCAGTCCCTGTTCAGCTGGCTCCAAGGCAGGGAGGCACGGCAGAGGGGCGTCTCAGAGGAGAAACAGTCATGGCAGAGCAGGCTGGAGGCAGCAGCAGGAAGCAGTTAGCCTGTCTTCTTTCTGTCCCTTACTATTGCACCCACACTACAAGTCTATTGATCAGTGCCACCCGCAGCCAGGGTGGGGCTCCCATTAACCACACTCTGAACTCTGCTAAATCAATTTAGTTATGACACTTTTACTTCCAGCATTACACACCTGAATCCAGCATCCTATACCCGTAATCCCACCTCCCAAGTCACTACCTATCACTGCATAGGGATTTGGGGGAACACTATACAAGCCATAACAATTACTACATATATTCTTCCATGTATTTTTGGTACACATGTGAAAACTTGTCTTTGCAGTGTAGCTTGTAAGTTGCTAGGATCTAGGATACATGCATTTCTTATGCTCTTGGAAATGTGGATGGGCCACTGTGTATTTCCATCATCTTTTGATAAGTGTTCCTGATATTCCACATCCTTCCTAACAGATAGGAAGGAGCCCATGACTTCACAGTTTTTCTGCATCTGGTAGGTATAAGTGGAATCTTTGTAT
>PVKN010034502.1:0-11815 GCA_004027915.1 Capromys pilorides
ATAGCTCTGTGGCACAAGTGCCTGCCTGGCAAGTGCAAGGTCGAGAGTTTGAACCCTGGTCCCGCCAAAAAGAAAGAAAATGTGAAGGAGGCCAGGAGGGTCAGGGCTCTTAGCAGCCTGAGACCAGGACTGAACTTGTCACTACTGAGTTGCCTGCTGCTCTCTGGGGTGTGGGGAGGTGCTGGATGGAGACAGGAGCAGGGTCACTGTGGAGCTCTCCTATGAATGTGCCACTGATAAACGGGAAAATTTATTTGGGGAATTACGACTTATCCATGGGCCAGTGAGATAGCTCAGTGGTCTAAAGTGCCTACTTAGGCAAGCTTAGGCTACTGCAGGGGGTTCGATCCCTTGCACCATATGCTGTGCCAGTCCCACCCCCAAGGCGGACTGAGTCAGCCATAACATTAAAAAAAAAAAAAAAAAAAGACTTACTTACCCAAGAGACTGGGCGTGGTGGCACACACCTGTAATCCCAGCTCTTGGGAGGCTGTAAACAGGTGGATCACTACAAGTCGGATCTAGTAGTGAAACCCTGAACACCCCATAGACCCTTCCCTAAAAATACAAAAAAAAAGACTTACCCAGTAAGGTAGTGCCCAATAGAGCCATGGAGATAGCTCAGCGCAACAGTGCATGTGTGAGCTTGCCGGGCCCTGGCGCTGAGGCCCTGCGCCTCTGCCGTGCAAAACCTCTGCTCTTGTGTACTCAGTCCTCATCCCCAGCCCCACCCAGCATCACCGCAGAGCCCTGCTGGTCTCAGCTTCCCGAAGGCTTGTTGCTGTCTGGTCACGGGTCCAGTCTGCCTCTGCTTAGACAAACATCACTGGGTCCCAGCCGTGTCCTGCTTGCCGTCCCCAGGCCACAGTGAACTGGGGAGCTCACTCCTCCTCCCCGTCTTTCCACTCTGCACAGTGCAGGGCCACCGCTGAACGGCCCTGGGGCAGGACATGGTGGTCCTGGCACGTAGAATAATTCATTACCCACCTGTGAGTTTTCTTCAACAGAGCAGAAGACAAAGCCCTAGGTCAGTGCCGAGCACAGCAGCACATGTGTGTCATCCCAGCACTGCGGAGGCTGAGGCAGGAGGGTCACTGCCACGTTCCAGGCTAGTGCAAGCCATGTGTGCTCAAGGCCAGCCTGAACTGCATAGGGTGCCCTATCTCAAAACAAAACAAAAAATAGGGGCCGGAGAGATGGTTCAGTGGTCTAAAGCGCCTGCTTAGGAAAGCTCAGGCAACTGTAGGGACTGCAGTTCGACCCCCAGCACCACATGCTGCGCCAGCCCCACCACCGGGGCAGGCTGAACCAGCCATAAAATAAATAAAGAAACAAACAAGCAAAAACAAATAATAAAAAATAATAATAACAAAAGAATTGTTTTTTGTTTGTTTTGCGGAGCTGGGAATTAAACTCAGACCCTTGCACTTGCCAGGCAAGAGCTTATTCTACTGAGCTATCTCCCAAGCCCCTAGAATTGGTATTTTATCAGGAGTAAGGCTATACATCTGATCTCTTCAACTGTCTGAAGGGCACTGCTGTGCAGACTGTTTTTTTAAATCTTTCAGATGTTTTCGATGTGCTGGTTGGAATGGTTTCTTTTTTTCTTTTTTTTTAAATATTTTATTTATTTGTTTGCTTGTTGTGTTTGTTTGTTTATTTATTTATTTTGTGGCTGGCCCAGCCTGCCCTGGTGGTGGGGCTGGCGCAGCATGTGGTGCTGGGGGTCGAACCGCAGTCCCTGCAGTTGCCTGAGCTTTCCTAAGCAGGCGCTTTAGACCACTGAACCATCTCACCGGCCCTGGAATGGTTTCTTGTCTGTTAAGGAAATCATGCCTTCTGCTATGAATTGCAACTTTCTCCAAGTTTGCTTTGTTCTTCACTTTATGACATTTGTTTGTGTTTTATGAAAAAAATAAAGTTTCACAGCAAAATAACAGTAGCACACTGTGTATCATCTTCAAGGTTGTTGCTCAGCACAAGACAGTAACAAAACGACTCTTGCAAACAAGGATGAGCATGAGCAGAGCCTTCGCCCCGCTTTCTGCCTTACAGAATTTTTCTTTTACTTTTGAGAAACTGAACTTATTCTATGACATTTAAGTCTTATAAGAAAATGTTCCTCATTCAAATTATTAAATAGGGGCTGGCAAGATAGCTCAGCGGTCTACAGCGCCTACTTAGGCAACCGCAGGGACCGCGCTTCGATCCCCGGCACCACCAGCTGTGCCAGCCCCACCCCAAGACAGGCTGAGCCGGGCATAACATAAATAAATAAAAAGTGCAAAAAAAATCCAAACCTCACATATGGATGTTTTAATTTTTTTTTTTTTTTTGGATGTTTTATTTAAAAAAATTGTTAAATAATTTTCCTGTGGTTTCTTCTAGTGATTTTCTGGTTTCTTTTTTTATACTTTTTCTTTTTTTTTTTTTCAGAACTGGGGATTGAACTTAAGACCTTGCACTTGCCAGGCAGGCGCTTGTGCCACAGAGATTATTATTATTATTAATTATTATTATTAACTAGTACTATGGACTGAACCCAGGCCTTTATACTGACCTAAATCCCTAGCCTGCTTGCAATTATTTATTTATTTACTTTAACTTCGAGACAGGGTCTCCCTAAGTGTAGCCCAGGCTTGGCTGGAATTTGCAGTTCTCCTACCTCAGCCTCCCAGAGTGCTAGGATTACAGGGGTATGCCATCTGCCTGGCTATTTTTATACATTAAAATGTTTAACTTTGGGGGCCGGGGAGATGGTTCAGTGGTCTAAAGCACCTGCTTGGGAAAGCTCAGGCAACTGCAGGGACTATGGTTCGATCCGCGGCACCACATGCTGTGCCAGCCCCACCACCAGGGCAGGCTGAGCCAGCCATAAAATAAGTACACAAATAAATAAAAAATAAAATTTAAAAAAAATGTTTAACTTTGGAAATTTACCGCCTATAAAGTAAAAATTCAATTTCTCTTTTTCCCTGATATGGCCCTGTTTGGCCAGAATTATTTTCAACTACAGACCAGGGACAGCCAGCTGCTGGGTCAGGGACACCATGAAAGCCCTGGAAGACAGAGGGACACTGTCCTTGAGTCAGGGACCTGACAGTGATGAGTGGAACATTTCAGTGGAGAAGGAGGAGGAGGAGATTTTCCTGCCTCAGGAGGCTGGGGAGATAGCTCAGTAGAGTAAGCACTTGCCTGGCAAACACAAAGACCTGAGTTCAATCCCCAGTTCCACAAAATAAAATAAAGATTTGCATGCCTCTCTCCACAGCCTGGCATGGCACCTGTCCAAGCCTCCCCCTGGCTCCAGGAGGGAACCTAGAGCTGGAGCAGGGGCTTCTGGGCTGGATCCTTTAGGAGGACATTACAGCTTGGCGTGGTAGTACAAACCAGAATCCCAGCACTCGGGAGGCTGAGGCAGGAGGATCACACAAATTCCAGGCCAGCCTGGACTACATAGTAAATCTCTGTGGAGAAGGAGGGAGGAAGGGAGGAAAGGAGAGATGCTGGTGGGATGGACCTGTATTTGTAGCCAGTAGTAGCTCTCCGAGGTGGACCCTCCCTCCTAGGCAGGTGCAGTCAGAAGCTCATAAATATTAGGTAACAAGGGGCAGAACCGGGCCCAACTCTCCTTCTAAAAAAGTATTCCCAACCCAATAGTCTGTGCAAATTAGTTGGGCTTCAAAATTGCCTTCCAGAATTAGGATTAAGTATTTAGCCAGGCGCAGTGCTGCACACCTGTAAGCCCAGCACTAGATAGATTAAAGCAGGAGGATGGTCGCTGCAACTTTGAGGCCAGCCTGCGCTCCACAAAAAGACTGTCTCAAAAGAAGAAAAAAAAAAAAAGTGGGGGGCAGGGGACAGAAGAAGTGAAGTTCTTTAGGCGCTCTCAGGCTTGGGGAAACGTGTTAGAGGAGCACACAGAAGCTAATGGCTTTCCTGCCTGCCACAGCAGCCTTGAAAGTCCAAGTTGAGGCAAGCACGTGACCTCCTGGCCCCCAAGAGGAATCCGCACCTTGGGAGGGTCACACGCATGCAAGCTGCACACCGACACATTCTGGGAAAGGGACCACAGTGCCCCTCCAAGGCTCTCTGAGTTTGTGACCCACCTATCTAGGGTGCAAACCTCCAAAGGCCCAGCCTTGCTCTACAGAGGAGCCTAAGCTTCAGCTGTCTCTCCCTTCCTCCCGTTGGCAGTGCCTGCTGGGAAGATCCAAAGCAGGAACGGGAGGAGAAAGTGGGTTCGGTCCTACCCAGGACTAAGCAGACTGGTGGTGTGAAGGACTCTGGCCTGGGCTGTGGTGCACCCTGTGAGCCCATCACTTGGAAGGCTGAGACAGGAGGTTTGCATGTACACACGCAGCCTCAGAGGGCAGAGGGGCGAATTAGTAAGACACTGTCTCAAAGCTAGGAAATAATGGGCCGGCGAGATGGTTCAGTGGTCTAAAGCGCCTGCTTAGGAGGGCTCAGGCAACTGCCGGGACTGCAGTTCGATCCCCGGCACCACATGCTGCGCCAGCGCCACCACCAGGGCAGGCTGAGCCAGCCACAAAATGAATAAAGAAACAAACACAACAAGCAAACAAATAAATAAATAAATAAATAAATAAAATTAAAAAAAAAAAAAAAGCTAGGAAATAAAAAAGTGGCTGTAGATGTAGCTCAAGACGGAGGCCTTGGGTTTAAGCCCCAGCACGAACCACAAACACATGCATACATACACACATGCAAAGTGCTGTACTAGGCGCAAGAATATAGCAGTCCACAAAATAAGGGGGGAAAAAAGGAAAACACAGAAAGCTTATTGGTTAAACACTGGGAGCAGCAGCAAAGGCTGGAGTGGAGGAGACAGAGTTCCAGAGAAGTAGAGAGCAGAGTCTCACCTTAAGAGAAATTGTATATTTGGGAGACAAACTCTGCACCATGCTCACTTTTTCTGAGAAGGGTCTCACTAGGTAGTGCACGCTGTCTTTGAGCTCAGTTGGGATCCTATAGAAATATAGAGATGGGACTGAAGCCCAATTAACATTCCTAGAAACAGGGAACAATAAACAGAGCCCAGGGAGGGCTGCTGTCTGTTACTTGTAAATTCCAGAGAGCTGGGCCTCAAGGCTGCAGATAGCAGCTCCTCCTGCAGGTGCCCTGTTCTTTGATCCCTTGCTTGTGATGTTAATGGTTGTCTCCTCCCCTGCTTGAAGTGTTATCAGTTAGCATCTGTGTGAACCTAGTTTTAGGCATATGGTGAAAGATATGGTGATTTGCAGTCTGCATTCATTAAAGTAGTTGTGCACATTCCTTAGCCTGTTTTTAGCCCTCAATAAAAGTGAGATACTTCTGAGGCTCTGGGCTCACTTGGAGAGAGACAAATCTCAATGAGACCTCTGAAGCTACATTCATTGGGTCTTCTCGGCATTTCTTTTCGCACTAACTCATACAACAGGATCCTCTTGCTTCAGCCTCCTGAGAGCTGGGCCTGCAGGCATGTGCCACCGTGCCTGGCACTAGCCTTGATCTATTAAGCCACAGTTACAGGTATCTGCTGCAGAACAGAAAAGCATCCTACATCAGGCATGGTGGTGCATACTTGCCTTTCTGGAAGGCTGAGGCAGGAGGATTGAAAGTTCAAGTCCAGTTGGCTAAGGAGACAGCTCTGTGGCACAAGTGCCTGCCTGGCAAGTGCAAGGTCATGAATTTGAACCCTAGTCCCGCAAAAAGCAAAAACAAAAAAACAAAGCAAAACAAAACAAAAAAAAAAAACATTTAAGTCCAGCCTGGGCAACTTTTACTTATGAGACTCAGTCTCGACATACAAAAAAGGACTGGTGACATAGCTCAGTGCAGAGGCCCTGGGCTGACTCCCCAGCACTAAAGGAAAAAAGTCAAGTTAGGCATAGTGGCGCACGCCTGTAATCCCAGCACTTGGAAGGCTGAGGCAGGAGAACCAGCGCAAGTTCGAGACCAGCCTGGACTACAAAAATGAATTCAGGGGCCGGCGAGATGGTTCAGTGGTCTAAAGCGCCTGCTTAGGAAAACTCAGGCAACTGCAGGGACTGCGGTTCGATCCCCGGCACCACATGCTGCGCCAGCCCCACCACCAGGACAGGCTGAGCCAGCCACAAAATAAATAAAGAAAGAAACAAACAAACACAACAAGCAAACAAATAAATAAATAAATTAAAAAAAAAAAAAAAAAAATGAATTCAAGGCCAGCCTGAACTGCATAGCGAGACCCTGTATCAAAAAGACAAAGAAAAAAAACAAAAGTCCATCATCCTAATAGATCCAGGCAGCACCTCGGGTCCCGCAGAGCACCAGCTCACCCAGGAGGGCACTGTGTCCACAAGACCTGGTAGGTCGGTGCCAAGGAGAGGTTTGGACACTTTTATTTATTAAGTTTTGGGGGCACAGGATCCCACTATGTCGTTCAGCTTGACACTGAGCTCACTGTGTAGCCCAGGTTGGTCTTGAACTCATAGGGATTCGCCTGCCTCAGCCTCTGAGTGCTGGCATTACAGGTTGCATCATCATTCCCAGCTACCCTTAAGCTTTCTAACTCTATGATTTTTTTTTTTACTAGTACCCTAAGTATCACAGATAAGAGCAATCATGGGCTGGGTGAGATAGCTCAGCTATCTAAAGCGCCTGCTTAGGCAAGTGCGCAAGGACCATGGTTCAATCCCAGCACCACATGACACGTCAGCCCCAACCCCCAGGATGACCTGAGCTGGCCAAAAAAAAATCAATCCCCACTACTGAGAAAAAAAAAAAAAGTAAACTAAAGTGACACTCACACAGAAGAGCGGTCACACAGTAGTTGTCTGTGACTGGTTCATCCGGATCGCAGCAGGTGTCAGAAGCACATCACTGCTTTCCTTCCCAAGGCGCGCGGTGGAAAGATGCCGTTACAGATTTCTAAGAAGAAGGAGTTTGTCGCTGATGGCGTCTTCAAAGCAGAATGAGCTTCTCGCTAGGGAGCTGACTAAGGATGGCTACTCCGGCGTTGAAGTCCGTTACAGCCGCCAGGACAGAATCATTATCTCAGCCAGCAGGACACAGAACGTTCTTGATGAAAAGCGCCGAACAGTCGCCTGTGGACTGCGGTTGGTCAGAAGAGGTTCAGCCTCCCTGAGGCCCACGTGGACCTCTGTGCTGAAGAGGCGGCAAGGAGAGCCTGGGGGCCATGGGCCAGGCGGCATCTCCACGTGACGAGCTCCCAGGCGGGCTCGCTGTGCGGAGGGCCTGCTGCGGCGCATCGTGGGCCATGGAGCCGAGGGCCGTGGGGTCCTGGTGTCTGGGAAACCCTGAGGGCAGAGGGCTAAGCTTGTGGATGGCCTGATGAGCCACAGCGGGGACCCTGTGAACCACTATGTTGACACTGCCGTGCGCCAAGTGCTACTCAGACAGGGGATGCTGGGTATTAAAGTAACGATCCTGCTGCCCTGGGAGCCAACGGTAACATCGGCCCCAAGAAGCCTCTGCATGACCATGTGAGCAGTGTGGAACCCAAAGACGAGATTCTGCCCACCACTCCCATCTCAGGGCAGGAGGGCGGGAAGCCAGAACTGCTGGCCATGCCCCAGCCGGTCCCTACCGCGTAACAGGGGGCTCCTGGCAGCAGGATCTGAAAATGGAGGCTGCAGTGTGGAGACATTTAATAAATCTTACACAAACTAAAAAAAAAAAAAAAAAAGCATATCCCTTTGTTATGGCCATGTAATATTCCTCTGTGGGTGTACACCGCGTGTTGTCTGTTATTCACCCGTCGGTGAACCCTGGGGCTGCCCCGCCTTCTGGCTTAGAGCGCACACTGATGGCCATTCGCATCACCCCCACCTCCACGGCTGCAGGCCCTGTGCGCTTAGCCCGTGGGAAGGCTGGGGTGCAAGGTGGGAAGAGCCTGAGTTATTCCTTCTGCAGCCACCTGAGGCAGCAGGCCCGGTCCTCTCTGTGCCACTCTCTGGCCCACTGCACCTCTGCTGTAGGCAGCCAAGTTAGAAAGAGATGGGTTTTTTAAAGTTTTATTTAAACTTTATGCTGTGGCCTGGTCAGCCTGCCCTGGGGGTAGGGCTGGCATAGCATGTGGTGCCAGGGGATCAAGCCTCGGTTCCTGTGGTCCCCTAAGAAGACGCTGTAGACTGCTGAGCTATCTCGCAGGCCCTACAAAGAAATATATAGGCAGTCAGACAGGGCTGGGCCCTTGAGGGAACCAGTGCTTAAGGCCAGATACCTTGCAGCTGTGAGAGGGACAGAGGGACAGGCATCTTTGCTGAGGGCCTGACTTCAGGACAAAAGATTACACAAATGCAGCCACATACCTCCCCAGGGATGGCCATCAGGGACTGGTATTCTAAATAGGTCTCTATTACCTTGGAACTCCAGGAAGCATCTCTAACCCAACTTCCCACAGGAAAAGCCCCTGCTCTGTGTTTATGCCTGCCTGCCTTTTAAAAAGATTGATCGACTGATTGACTGATTGATTTGTCTTTTTTTTTTTTTTTTAATTTTTATTTATTTGTTTGCTTGTTCGTTTCTTTTTATTTATTTATTTTGTGGCTGGCTCAGCCTGCCCTGGTGGTGGCGCTGGCGCAGCATGTGGTGCCAGGGATCGAACCGCAGTCCCTGCAGTTGCCTGAGCCTTCCTACGCAGGCGCTTTAGACCACTGAACCATCTCGCCGGCCCTGATTTGTCTTTTTGAGTGTAGTGGATTTCTAACCGGTGGTCAACTTCTTTTGCACCGGTGATCAAACTCAGGACCTTATGTTTGCCAGACAGTCACATATGCCACTGGGCTATATCCCTGGCCCGCACTTCTTACACCCAGCTGAGCTGAACAAGCACAGTGCTGGGTGCAGGAGGTCCACGTAGGGACTGTTGCCTCCGTTGTGCCTCTAATTCATTCTCAATTTTAGAGAGCACAGACTCCTCCCAGGTATCTTTCAGGTTGGGAATTTCTTTCTCAGTACCATGCCCACGGCCCAGCTCCTTTCCACTCCCTGCTTGCCTGGCCCATGTCTCCTGCCTGCCTTCTCCACTGTGCCACTGTGCCCTAACCAAGACTCTGGTGACACGTAGCCTGATGACCCAGGAACAGGGCTCAGCAGAGGAGGCGGCCGCAGAGGTCAGGGAGCTGAGGTGGAATGGTGGCTTCCCGGCCTTGCCGGGTGTCAGGAATAACCCTGGAAGGGAGAGGCGGGTCTGCAACCTTGGGTGTGTGCGTGGGAACCCAGGCATGCTAGGGCCTGATAAGAGAGGCGGCAGCCCAGGACTCAGCACGGTGCCTCAGACCCTTCCAGCCAAAAGAGAGGAAGGCAAAGGCTTAGATAAAAGAGATGGTGGTATGATGTTAGGGCTCTGGGAAGATCAGAACCCTCTAGCAGAGTCTGAGCTTCCCTGGGGATTGAGACAAACTCTCTGGGCAGCAAGTATTTATTTGGTTTTCAAACAAAGGAAGGGGTTAGAGTAGAGAGGTGAACTGAGCAGGCCCTTGGGTGTCAGTCAGTTCAAGGTAGTCTTCAAGTAATCTGTTGTTGATTCAGGAGAGCCTTAGGACCTCCAGGAAGGCCTTCACCCGGGTGTGAGATGCCTGCCACTCTTGCCTTTACCTAGTTAGCTGGAGTTGAGCCAGGCGTCCCCAGGTCCCCAGCAGTAGCCTTGTCTCGTCCTTTGAGGCCTCCTGGCATCACTACAGGCCTCAGCCAGGACCAGGGACTCACAGATGTTCCCTCACAAGGCGTCCACAGGGTATCTCTAGACAAAGGGCCCAGGCCTGGGACAGACTCAGAAGTAAAGACAGAAGGCCCGTTGGTTCATTTCAGCGCTGCGCAGAGCTGCTTCCTAGTGGTCTCCGTCAGGAAAGGGGACAAGCAAGGATTTCAACATGAGCCAAGATGGCCTTTGTGACACTAATTAGCGATAGCCACCAATTTACATTCCTTTTGATTTTGTTTGTTTTGAGGTAGGGTCTCCCTGTACAGTTCAGCCAGGCCCTGAACTCACTGTGTCCCCCAGGTTGGCCTTCAAAACTGGAGGGGGGATCCTTCTGCCTCAGCTTCCGACCCCATCCGCCTGTCTTTGCCTCTGTCATTATGTGGAATTCCTTGGAGGCAGGCCCTGGTGTTCAGCGCTCTGATCCCACACTCCCATCCAAGCCCTGACCAAGCTTTGCTGGTGTGCTTTAATCACAGGTGACGCCTGGCCTCTGAGAGGAAGCAAGGGTCCTTTTGGATGTCCACCTGGCAGCAGCTCAGAGCTGGCGTAGCTCCACATTCCGTCCTTCACAGTCCCAACCCTGACTGGGACAAGTGCCAGATTCCTTGATGAATCACCCTGCATATGACTTACTTTCTTCCCCACACCCCTATAAGATGGGCCTCTTCTCCAGCCTCTGTGAAACTGTGCCTCATTATCTGACAGAAACGAGACAGCCTCCAGAAACGCTTTTGTTGCTGTTTACTTTCATTTTTAATTTTTCACAGTGAGAGGAAGCCTATCTCTAGGGCCAGCATCTCGGGTGTGAGGCTGAGCAGCACAGGGTCAGTCCCTTGGTTCCTCAGAGCCCACACAGGGCTCGAGCCTGCTGCTGACATTTCGGAACTGAATATTTGTTCATTTCTGGGAGCAGAGGTCTCACTGTGTAGCCCAGGATGGCTCTGAACTCTCAGAGATCCTCCTGCCTCAGCCTCTTAAGTGCTGTGACTACAGGCATGGGCCCCTACATCCTGTGGAGATCCTCAGCACTTTTTGTCTGTCAGGCTGAGGGCTGCTGGGAGTTCCAGGCTGTGGCTATGCTGCCTGGGCTTGTGGACCCGTAGCTGTGCATTGCTAGCAGAGAGAACGGTATGCTGAGCTCAGCATGGCCTCTGGTGTCCTCAGGGGCCTGTGGTGGCGGCCTGGCCAGGTCCTCTGTCTCTGTCCCCCATGGCTTTTCAGCACTTAAATGGGGGGTCCCTTCTCATAGCCCCTGACTGGCTGGTGATCCTCCAAGCTCCTTTCCTCTCTGCAGCCCGGCGCCAGCTCTGCAGCTCTTTCTTCCCTCACAGTTGTCACAGTCCTCTCTGCTGGCCAGGCTGCCGCACCTGTGATGCTCCCCAGTGCACGCTCTGACTGGCGGAGGACTTGTCTGACCCCCTGAATTAGCTCGCTCTTTCTTTTTTTTTTTTTTTTTTTTGTCTTTTTGAGACAAAAAGTTCAGGCTGGCCTTGAGCTCACTTTTTGTAGCCCAGACTGGCCTCAAACTAGCACTAATTCTCCTGCTCAGCCTCCCAAGTGCTGGGACTACAAGCCTGAGTCACCACAGCCTGGCTCTTTTTTTTTTTTTTTTTTTTTTTTTGTATTTTAGGGAAGGGTCTACACGATATTCAGGGGCTCACTACTGGACCTGACTCTCAGCAATCACCTGTTTATAGCCTCCCAAGAGCTGGGATTAGAGGAGCCCCCGGCTCAATTGCCGCCTCAGCGCGGGGCGGGTGGGGCTGCACAGCATGAATCAGCTGTTTCAATGGGAACAGAATGTCACTGATCCCTGTCACCTCTGTGTCTGTGCTTCATGCTTCATATAAAAGAGGCTCAATTATTAGCCATAGGCCACTTGGGTTTCTAACGGATACAAGGAAATACAAATAGTGGTAGAAAAGAGATTTGAGCAGGGCGTGGTGGCCTACGCTGTAATCCCAGCACTTGGGAGGCTGAGGCAGGAGGATTAGTGTGAGTTCAAGACCAGCCGGGGCCACAAAAGTGAGTTCAAGACCAGCCTGAACTGCATAGCAAGACCCTGTCTCAAAAAGATAAAAAAGAAAAAAAAAAAAAAAGGAAAGA
>PVKN010034503.1:0-11762 GCA_004027915.1 Capromys pilorides
CAGGGTAAGGTTAGGGCAGGGAGACAGGGTGACTCTCCAGTGACTGTGCGCAGAAGTCCATGTGGAAGCTGCTGGTTGTCAAGGCTGAGGTATCCAGGGCACTGTCACGACTGAGGCTCAAATCTCAAATATGCCAAGCTGGGTGGGGCTTTCCTCTTGATGTCTCAGGTCTGTACTATAGAGGTGACAATGGTGGCTTCACACTCCCTTCAGAGCCTCTAGTTCCTGCCGCAGGTCTTTGCACTTCACTGTCTGCCTCCCTCTCACATCATTATATTGCTCACCCCTTCTTTTTTGCTCACTCTTTTTCCCCCCTTAAATCTTGAACATTACCTTTCTGATGAGCCCTAGTGAAAATAGCCATCCTCAGTCATGACAGAACCAGTCTATCCTCTGTATCTTCTCTTTCAAGTCAAGAAAATACATACTACTCCTACTATTTTTATGATCCTTTCTCTTTTGTTTTGCTTTCTGTTTTTATGAGTCAGAGCTTTGCCGTGCAATTCAGGTTGGCCTTGAACTCACAGCAATCCTGCCTCAGCCTCCCGATGCTGGTTTACAGACAAGTTCGACCAGGCCCAGCAACTCTGATCTATCTCAAATGATGCCAATTGTCTTCGTAATACTCTCCCTCCCTGTTGGTTTCCACACTCTGTCAAGGCAGGGATGGGTCAATCTGATCAACCTGAATGCCCAGCACTTAGGCAGGACGTTAGCTCAGCACACATGAAGTTAGCAATCTCTGGAAAACCTAGCACAACGCTGGCTTCAGACAGGGGCTCAGAAAACAACCACCCCTCTCTTCAGCCCCTCACCACAGTGAGCATCTTCCAACCTGTCTCAGTTTCCTGATTAGGAGCCTAAGTTCATCATCCCTCTCCAGTAGGTGAGGCACAAGAGAGATCCCCCGGCTCTGAGACTCAAGCCAGCTAGACTTGGGACTAGAGCCCCAGGTGTCTGGCACAGGGGAATCAAAAGTTGCTTCAGGGGTGTGTACTGTCTCCCTCAGGCCCTGCCTGGTGAGTTCTGTTTTTAGTGAAGACATCACTACCAAAAAGAGATTTAAGCCCCTGCTTAGGCAAAAGTAGGGATCCCTGCTCCATCTCTGAGCACCACATGCCCTGCCAGTCTTGCCCCTGGGGCTGGCTGAACCAGTCAGAGCCCGGGTGTGGGGTGTCACACCTATAATCCCAGCTCTGAGGAGGTTGAAAGCAGGAGGACCAAAAGTCCAAGCTGTGTAGTGAGACCCTGTACCAAACACATAAACAGATTTGCAAGAAAGGTGCTGGGCTCTTAGGGACTCAGGTCTAGGGGCACCAGGGCCTCCTGCAGCTTGCACATCTTGCCTGAGCCCTGCCCTCTCAGCCTCACCTTATCCATTCTATTTATTGAGCACCTAAATATTTTATCTGTGTGTAGTTATTTGATCCTCCTAAAGGGGCTGTGACGGAAGTACTGTGGTGAGTCTACTTCATATAAAGGAAACCAAGGCAACTGTAAGACGCTTTGAAGAGGGCCGCATGCCTAGGTGGAGTAGTTCTGAGGTGCCTGCTCCTAGCCGGCAGACTGCACTGGCGGTCTCAGGCCCCAAGCGCTGCATTGATTCTCCTGAGCCCAGAGGAACCAATTACTATTTTTTCTCTATACCGGGGTTCAAACCCAGTGAAAATGCTCTCTCTAAGGAGCTACCCATGAAAGTCATCGTTTTCTCTTTTTCTTTTCTCCAGTATCAGCCTGAGAAAGATGACGTTCCTACCATATATGTTCTGAAAAAAAAAAAAGTTTTTCCAGTGATGGAGACGGTCGCGCTTCGTCGTGGGTCCCCCAGTAGGACCGCAACCCCGTAGGTGCCTGGGGCGCTCCGGCAGGGGGCGGCGCTGGGCGGGGCCCGGGCGGGGCCGGGCTGGTGCAATCCCCGGACCGCAGGCATCAGACAGCAGACGTTTAGCTCAGGTTTACATCACCCCGCGGACTGGAGCAGGCGCCCACCGCTCTCGAGTCACTCTCAAGCGAGAGCTGGTGGCTCAGCGCTCGTCCTCTGCCAGGCTTGGAGAGCGACGTCTGCCGCGACGTAGGACACCGTGTCCCCCGCAGGGCGGCGGGACGCCGGGACAAGGTACCAGCCGGGGCAGTAGGAAGCCGGCGGGGCTCCCGGCCCGAGCTCCTGGTTTTAGGTGCTGTGGCTCGCTCAGGGCGCACCTGCGGGGCGCGACAGCCCAGTCCCAAAACCGGGGAGCCCGGAGAAGTGTGCGACAGTCACCCCGAGTGTGCAGTCGGTTTTAGGGGGGCGTGGGGCGGAGCCAGGTGATGAGGCGGGGGAACTGTGAGAGCGATCGGGGCGCTGCAGGGTCGCGCCAGCTGTTTGTGGGGCTGTCTGGGGCTCTGCGGAAGAGGCCAGGGTAAGGGGGATAAGCGGTCTGGATCCCCGCGGTCAGTGACAGATGAGGGGACGGCTGGGCACGTGGGGGCAAGTTGGGTTAGTAAGCCGGGACGCCGCGGGGATCTGGCCACTGTAGCCCCGCACTGAGGTTCTGAGCCCGGCTCCGCCCAGCTCGACTCGGGCCGCCTCCACGCAGCCCTCTCCCAGCCCAGCGCTGCTCCCTTCACTCCACGGGACCTCTGACCCCAGACTCGGGGTTGGCTGCGGCCTCGGAGGCGGAGCACAGTCCCAGGACTGCGCTGTGAGCGCGCGCGCGCTCGCTCGCTCGCTCCCTCCCGCTTTTGCTCCTGGAAGGCCAAGTGTGACGCTTGAAGTGCTGGTGTTTGTGCTAATCTCTGGGGATTGGACAAAGTGTTTTTGAAGCTGGTGCGCCCACTTGTCTGCCCTTGACGGCGGAGCATATTTGGGATCTGCCCTCATCACCCCTCCAGCATGGCAGGGAGAGTAGCAGCAGCTACGTGGTAGGGGCTGCCTCCAAGCTGCAGCCGAGGTCCTTGCTCACCTCATTCTGCTTGGAGGTGGTGCAGTGTTTCTTGTGTTCAGTCTCTTGTACCAAATAAAATAACACCTCTCCCTGAATGTTGTACCATCCATGACCATCTAGCAATATTGTTAGTGACTGCAGTGCAGTGTCGTACTCCACACTGTAACCCACTTTTCATGCTATCACCAGGACACGTGTCTATAATTAAATTTAACAGTTTTCCTTTTCTCGGAATACTCCTTGGGATCAGTCCCGATCAGTACCCGGAGAGCCCGCTGGTGCTTCTTTACTGCCAGACAATATTCCACCCTGTCTTATCCAACCTTCTACTGCCCAAAACTTGGGTGTGTTTCCTGGCTTTTGATTTTAGACACAAAGCTCTGATAAACAGCTTTTCACATATTTAAGCTTTGTGAACAATTTAGCAGGAAATGGACTTTTTAGAAATGAGGCACTGGACAAGAGGCATGCTTCTCATTTCAGCACACACCTTCCAGATCGCCTTCATGAAGGCTGTGCCAAGATACTCACTCAGCTGAGGAACAGAGGGCCACTAAACAGCCTCCCATAGGGCCTTTCTCCCCTTCTTTGCAGATGCGAGCCACCCCTGTGCCTGCTCCCCTGGGTGTCCCTTCCAGGAAGAAGCGTGGGGAGTCAGTGGCTGACTTGGACTCTGAGTGGCCCACTGAAAAACGAGCCCGAAATGGGCCCCAGCCCTGGCCAGTGCCCTGCCTGCAGTCTCTGTGCCTACCTTCTGCTTCTGCTGGGGCACCTGCTCTGGCCCCCAGCTCCCGTGAGCTTGGGCCCTACATCCTCCTAGAACCTGAGGAGGGTGGGCGGACCTACAGAGCCCTGCACCGCCCTACAAACATGGAGTATACCTGCAAGGTAGGTGGGAGCAGAGTGGGGAGGGTGAGGAGGGTGGGGGTGGAGGTGGAGCACTGGGAGGGGGCTGGGCCCAGCGACTGCCAGGACTTGAAAAGCCCTTGGGTTCATTTATTACTGTGTTTACCAATTTCTCATTTCTTTTCCTTGTTGCTGGGGCAAAATTCCCAACACACAGAATTAAGTAAGGAAAGGTTTATTTATTTATTTATTTACTTACTTATTTATTTTGAGGAAAGGTTTATTTAGCTCACAGTTTGTGGAGGTTTCAGTCCATACTCGGCTGGGCTCCAAGGCAGAGTGGCACATGGCAGAGAGCAGCTATTCATGGCAAAAGAGCAAGAGCAAAAAAGGAAGAGCAGTGGTAGTGGCAGCAGCAGAGAAGACAGGAAGCCTCCCGAATCCAGGCTACAGCCAGGGCAGGTGTCGCACTCACACCCATAATCCCAGCGTTAGACCATGAAATCACAACCTCTAGAAGTCCTCTGCATGACTGCATGAGCCTTTGGGGGACATTTAGACACAAGCCATAACAACTGAGAAGCAGCCAGTGAGCTGGGCATAGAGGAAGCATCTCTCTCATCAGCGTTCAGGGGTTATCAGCTGGAGGGGTGGTGGTAGAAGCTGACCTGCTGTGGGGAGGTCCAGGTACAAGAGGAGCTGTACAGACCAGGGACAGGGACAGGCACATGCCTATCAGGGTGAAAAGGACCTGCTCTGGCCAGAGTGGAGAGGGCTCTCAGAATCAGCCTGTGAAGAGGGTAAGCACTAGGAGGAGCCTATAATCTCAGCAGTCTCGGAGGCTGAGGCAGAAGCGCAGCCTGGGCAATTTAGTAATCCCCAGTAGCAAAAAAAAAAAAAAGCGGGGGGTGTTGGCTGTACCATCTACAAGGCCACTGGCGGTTCCTGCTCCGATCCACTTACACGGCTCCCCCCCCACCCCCCACCCCCAGGTGTACCGTGCCTGTGAAGATTGGGCAGTGCTTGAGCCCTACTCGAGGCTGCCCCCTCACCAGAATGTGGCTCGGCCCAAGGAGGTCCTGCTGGGGTCTGAGCTCCTCTGTGCCTTTTTCCCTCGGGCTCATGGGGATTTACACAGCCTGGTGCGCAGTCGCCGCCGGATCCCGGAGCCCGAGGCTGCCATGCTCTTCCGGCAGATGGCCTCCGCCCTAGCGCACTGCCACCGGCATGGCCTTGTCCTGCGCGATCTCAAGCTGTGTCGTTTCGTCTTCACCAACTGTGAGAGGTGAGAGTGGCCACAGACATGCACCCAAGAGGTATGACGTAATGGGACAGCCAAGGCCGAGGAAAGCGCAGTAATTTAGGCAAGGTGGAGAAACTTGTGCTAGAGCGTGTTGCTCAGTGGTCAAGCACGTGGGAGCTCTTGGGTTCCATAGGCAGCACCAAGTATTCCTTTAAAAAGTGAGCGGCTGGTGAGATAGCTCAGTGGACTAAAGCACTTGCTTAGGCAAGCTTAGGCTAGCACAGGGGCAGTGGTTTAATCCCCGGCACCACATGCTGCCAGCCCTGCTCCAAGGGCAGGCTGAGCCAGTCACAGACTGCCATAGAGTCTGGTCATAGTGGCCTACACTTGTAATCCCAGTGCTGGGGAGGCTGAAAACAGAAGGATCACTATGAGTCTGAGCTGCATAGTGAGACCCTGTACCAACCAAATACATTTAAAAAAAATGTGAGACTCCTAGCCTCACACCCACTCCCTGGTTCCCTGGGAAAAGTCAGAGAGAGCTCTTGCCCAGCCAGCTCAGGGCCCCAGACTCCATCCCAATGCAGGGTGATGGGGCGCTGGGTGCAAGGAGAGGTTCTCGGTTCATCCCAGAGGAAGAGGCAGGAGCTTAAGAGTTCTTCAGGTGACTTTAACCTTGACCACTGGGGAAAAGGGAACCTGCAGGGTTTCTGCAATGGGCAGAGTTCCTCCTGTAACTTTTGTAACTAATGAGTGCCTTGGGGTCTATGTACCACATCAAAGTTTCAGCCACTATGGGGCCGGCAAGATGGTTCAGTGGTCTAAAGCGCCTGCTTAGGAGGGCTCAGGCAACTGCGGGGACTGCAGTTCGATCCCCGGCACCACATGCTGCGCCAGCGCCACCACCAGGGCAGGCTGAGCCAGCCACAAAATGAATAAATAAAGAAACAAACACAACAAGCAAACAAATAAATAAATAAAATTTAAAAAAAAAAAAGTTTCAGCCACTAATTTTCACAGCTATCCATCATGCCTGGAGCAGTTGGCACTGTGATGTTTGCCTAAGGCTGGTTTTCTGTTTCCTTCTTTCCTTCTACATTTTTTTTTTTTTTGTCAAAACAAACATGCCTTTGACTAAGTAGATTGGTACTAGGGATCCAACCTAGGGATGACTTTTAAATTGGTATATAACCTCAAACAGATTTCTTCATTTTTTTGTTTTGTTTTATTCTTTGTTTTTGAGATGGCCTCATCAATTTCAGGCTGGCCTTAAATTCACTATGTAACCCAGGCAGACCCTGAACTCCAGCAACTTTCCTGCCTCAGCCTCCCAAATTTGGAGTTATAGGCCCCCATCATCATGACCAGCTCAAACAGATTTCATAGTTAGGACAAGCATAGCTGCCCCAGACCTTCTGGAGGAAAATGCCAAGCTTTTCAGAGAACAGTCAGCAGAAAGAAGATGGATGGTTGAGCCACACAGACCTTGACTTAAATCTGATTCTCTTCTTGCCTGCTTTTTGGCCTTGAGCATTGGCTTTCTACTCCCCTCCTCCCTCTGTCCACGCTATGGTCCAGGATAGGTCAGAACAAGAGCCAGCAGGTGCCCAGGAAGCATCACTCTGGGGCAAATGAGTAGGCCCCTGCCAAGCTATTGCTGCTAATGTAACCTGGAGCGTTCCTTCCTTGGGCCTTGTTTAGGGAAGAGGCTCTCCGGCTGGAACTTGGCTGGGGTAGAGCGAGTGCCTGGGGCACCTGAGGTTCTGAGTTCCATCCCCAGCTCTGCAAAGCACAAAATTAAGAGAGTGCCCTGAGCCAGAGATGGAGTCTGGGCACTGTGGCGAGTGCCTGTAATCCCCACACTTGGGAGGCAGGAAACAGGAGGATCACTGTGAGTCTGAGCTGCAAAGTGAGACCCTGTACCAAAAAAAAAAAAAAAAATTTTAAGGAGTCACAGAGGCTGGGGAGATAGCTCCATGGCACAAGTGCCTGCTGGGCAAGTGCAAGGTCATAAGTTTGAACCCTGGTCCCACCAAAAAAAAAAAAAAAAAAGTTACAGATGCTAAGCTTTTCCTCTCCCTCCTTTTAAAAAAATTTTTTTTTCTCCCTTCATTTTTGCTTTATTGTTTTGGTTTTGGTACTGCATGCATATTGATATATAACCTCAAACAGATGTCTTCATTTTTTGTTTGCTTTATTTATTTTTGAGATGGTCTCATACATTTTTTAAAGAATTAAAAAAATTAAAATATGGGAAAAAATAAATACAATTAAATTAAAATATGGGCTGAGAGAGGTGGCACATGCATGCCTGTAACCGCAGCACTAAGGAGGCTGAGGACATGCTCAAGTTGGAGGCCAGCCTGGGCTACACAGTGAACTCAAGGACACCCTGAACTATATGTGAGACCCTGTTTCTAAATAAGTAAGTAAGTAAATAAATAAATTTAAAACTTAAAATGTAATATCTGAGGCTGGGGATATATCCCAGTGGCTTGGGGGGATATGGCTCAAGGTCTTGAGTTTGATTCCTAGTACAAAAAACAAAAATTCTGGGGCTGATAGTGTGGCTTGGTGATAGAGTACTTACCCAGCATACATGAAGCCCTCGGTTTGATCCCTAATACCACTGAATATTTTCAAAATAATAAAAATAAATATTTTTGAAGGGCTGGGGATGTAGCTCAGGTACACAGTACCTGCCCAGTGTGCACACAGCCCCATGTTAAATGTCCAGTATCACCTGTGGGAAGGGTGGAGATTGGAGAAGGGTGAGAAGGGCGGCACAATGGATTATCCTTCCAGGGTCCACGAGGTGAGCCAGAAAGGTGACCAGCCCAGAGCCTGGAGCGTTGGACACTCAGGAAATCCTGGCCCTCAGCCCCTTTAGGGCAGGGCTTATGCCGTGACATCTGGCTCATTTCCTGTTTCTCTCCTTTTATACCCCCTTCCCCAGTTTTTGCCTCTAAGCTCAGCCTCTGAGCTGCACCTCAAGGGACTTGGGTTATATGGTTTTTTTTTTTATTTTTTTCCTTTTAGAAGTAAGGTCTCGCTATGGAGTTCAGGCTGGCCTTGAGCTCACTTTGTTGTCCAGGCTGGTCTCAAACTCAAATTGATCCTCCTGCCTCAGCCTCAGTGCTGGGATTATAGGTGTGCACTACCACACCTCGCTGCAGGTTATGTATTTTTTAACTCTTAGTGTCATTATAAATCTACTTGCTCTGTGAGCTACAGAAGCACTTTTTACCCCTCTGAGCCTGGGCTTTCTGTTGGAGAGACGGTTCCCTAGTCCAGCCTTCCAGGGCTGGCTCCTGCTGTCCAGTGCCGGTACCCACTGGAGCTGAGTGCCACTGAGGGCGATGGTGCGGGCTGGTGGTGCGGGCATCCCAGTAGGATCTGATCACTCTTCCCCTGCCCAGGACAAAGGTGGTGCTGGAGAACCTGGAGGACGCCTGTGTCCTGACTGGGCCTGACGACCGGCTGTGGGACAAACAGGCTTGCCCAGCCTACGTGGGACCTGAGATCCTCAGCTCGAGGGCATCCTACTCTGGCAAGGCAGCAGACGTCTGGAGCCTGGGCGTGGCTCTCTTCACCATGCTGGCTGGCCACTACCCCTTCCAGGACTCGGAGCCCACCCTACTCTTTGGCAAAATCCGGCGCGGTGCCTTTGTGCTGCCTTCTGGCCTCTCAGCCTCAGCCCGCTGCCTTGTGCGCTGCCTCCTCCGGCGGGAGCCAGCCGAGAGGCTCACGGCCTCAGGCATCCTGCTGCACCCCTGGCTGCAGGAGGGCCCAGTCCCCTTAGCCCTGTCCCGATCCCACCTTAGGGACACTGATCAAGTAGTCCCTGATGGGCTGGGTCTGAAGGAGGCTGAGGGGGAGAAGGGTGATGGGGAGGTGGGTCTGTATAGCTAGGCCACCCTGCTGGATGCCCAGATGTAAACTATGGTCAAAGTTTGTGGTCTCCACTCTTTCTCCAGCCTTATTCTAGTGTGTGTGTGTGTGTGTGTGTGTGTGTGTGTAGCCAGGGATTGAACTCAGGACCTTGCACTTGCCATGCAGACACTTGTGCCTCTGAGCTATCTCCCCAGCCCCACCCTGCTTTGTTCTATTGAGCCCAACCTCAGCTGCCTTCCAGGAGGAGCAAGTGTGAGCCACCTGCACACTTGTGCTGTTTCACACACATCATGTGATGTGCCCACCGTGTGCCCCTTCCAGGTGCTTGCTACACAGCAGTGAGTAAAGGAGACGTACTCTCTGCTCTGGAGCTATGCCCATGGCCAGTTTGCCTGGGCACACTCAGTACCAGGGTTGCCCTCCACTTGTGCTCTACTTGGTGCCAATACACTGCCCACAGGACAGCTCCTGTCTCCCAAAACCTAGCTGGCTTGGTACCTTGAACGTGGGAGAGAAAGGGAAGCAAGCATCTCTGTACCAGAAGTGCCTGGCCTTGCTCTGAACCCAGACAGGCTGAGTGGATGCCAGGCAGGACGGGCATTGTATAAGAGCAGCTCTGACCTCCAGATTAATGGAGAAATTCTGTTTTTTTTTTTTTTTACTTTCTCTTTTAAAATTTAATTTAATTGTTTAAGAGGGGATCTTGCTATGTAGTTCAGACTGGCATTGAACTCATTTTGTAGCCTAAGCTGGCCTTGATTTCACAACAGTCCTTCTGCCTCAGCCTTCTGAGTGCTGGGATGAGGATGCTATGCTTGGCATGATTGATTCTCCTTGCAGCTGAGGCGAGGGTTTGGGCTGGAGGGACAAGAATCCCACCTGAGGCTGCTTCCCATCTGACTCGGCCACGGCCTGGAATGAGGGTCTTGGCCTCCTTCAGAGGCTGCGGCCCCTGCTCAGCACCACGGTGGGAGGTTGGGTTAGCAGAGTCTGCTGGTCTTCTGGAAGCACTGCAGGCCCCTGTTATGTGAACATTCAGGGTCCAAGACTGTAGTTAACACTGTATTTTGGACTATGAGTATATAATTTTATCTTATTCTTAATAAAGCAGAGTTATGAAATAATCTTTCTCCATGAGATTTCTTTTGCCCTCTCCCATGGTCTCTTACCCCACATCTTCTCCCTGCTTCAGAACAGCAAAGGCTGTTTAGTCTGAGCCCCAGATGAGTGGTTTGCGAGCACAGACTCCACTGCAGCCCTGGGATCTCCCTGCACTGTTTCTTCTGTAGGCAGCAGCATCGCAGATGGGGGACTTCCTGAGTCAAAGTGGCTAAAGCAAGGGAAGGGTATGCAGCTCTGTGATAAAGTGTCTAGTGTGAAGTGGGCTGGGGAGATAGCTCAGTGGCTTAAGCACCTGCCTGGCAAATAGGTCCTGAGTTCGATCCCCAGTACCACAAAAAAAAAAAGGAAAAAAAAAAAAAAGCCCTCTACTGTGAATGAGGCCCTTGATTTAGTCTCCAGTATTGGGAAAAACAAAAAACAGTGACAGAAGCGGAAGGAAATGTATTTTACAGGGAGCAATGAATGGTGCAGCCATCAGGGCTAGTAGCTTCTGAGCTGTTGACTAGGATACCAGCTCTCCTGTCTCCTGACCTTTGCTCGGTTGTCCCTGGAGATAGCAGTCACCTGTGTCACAGGAAGAAGGAAGGTGGCTCATCGTAGTACTCAAAAACCACTCTGCAGTCAGACTGCCCTAAGTTAAATCCTGACTTAAAGTCAGGTGTGGTGGCACACACCTGTAACTTAGGCCTGGACAAGGCTGAGACAGGAGGAGGATCAAAAGTTGGGAGTCCAGACTGGGCAATGTGGTGACTCAGACCTTGTCTCAAAAATAAAAGGCTGATGAAGTTCAGCTCTTTATACTACCCCCTCCCTCCCAATCCTGCCTCCAGTATGATCCTGGTTCTAGCATTAACTTGCTGTTAGACATTCTGCCAGTTTCTTAGCTACTTTGTGCCCCCAGAGTCTGCTTGTCTAAAGGGGGCGAGTAACAGTCCCTGTTTCATAAGACTTAAGTGAGTTGTCTAATGTAAAGCATTCAGAACAAGTAGTGCCTGGCATTGTAAGCCTGAAAGTGAGTCAGTTATCCCTATAACTTTCTTAGCCTGGGACTTTTCCAGAAAGCATCCTTAACTTTCCCACGCACCCCGTTAGCCACTATGGGCCATGTGCTGTTCCCAGTGCAGTCAAGCAGGGGAATCTGTTGTGCTGGGAGGTCCTGCTGCCTCCTCCCCAGTAGGCAGAACCACCATTCCATGTGGTTCTAGAAGGCAGCAGGACAGGGTAAGTCCCAGCCTGTGAGCTGTGCTGTGTCAGACACATTTGCAAATGTCCTATTTGCCAAAGCATGTCACACAGCCAGCCTCATCTAGCAGGCAGAAAAATAGTTTCTAGTTGATTTTTGGTTTTATTTCTGAGAGGAGTTCTCCTTATATTTTCCGGGCTGGCCTTGAACTCACTATATAATTGTGTCGACTTGAGAAGTCTAGAAGTTTAAGTGACTGAGCAGGGAGCCAGGATTCTTACTCTGTAAACATTCTCATCCTGTGTAAGAGGAGAGAAGGGAGATTTTGTGAGTGCTGCACCCCCACCCTGGGGTAGCCTGCTTACAACATAAGGAGGGGAGAGAGGCTGGGTAGAAGCTAAAGCTGCTGCCCCTCCTTTTGCTCTTTGCTGTTTTCTGCCACCAGGAATGGCTGTTCCCTCCCATGTGTCTCTCTGCCTTGGAGCCAGCCGAATATGGACTGAAACCTTCACTGTGAGCTAAATAGACCTTTCCTTCCTTAATTTTGGGT
>PVKN010034504.1:0-11814 GCA_004027915.1 Capromys pilorides
AAGAATATTAAGTATAGGCCACATGTTTACCCCATGTATAGATACTTCTTCATTGTTTAGCTTTTGTCTTAATCCGTGGATTTTCATTTTATGTAAACTAAGTTGGAACAAAATATATTAAAACACTGGTTAGGAGACTAAGATGGTAAAGTAGAAGCTCTGAGCACATTGCAGCCCTTCCAGGATGTGGAATCAATGCCTAGAAAAAACAAACAAACAAACAAACCCGACTCAGGTAAGAGACATGATTGCTTCTAGGAATCAAGAAAGAACTGACAGGAAAGCTAAAACTCATGGAGAAATAAAAGACAAGATGGAAAATAATCAAATAAGTTTGAACAATAAACGCAGATCCTAAGGAAATAATCACAAAGCTCTAAAAACACAAAGAAATTCACTCCTAAGCCTAGAGAAGGCCAGCAACTCCAGTGATAGACATTGGCTGCTTGTGCTATCCCCTGGATATTGTAAGTAGAAAACACAATGTAGAATTTTACTGTGAAAGTGACTCATTTTACATGGTAGGTATTATGGTTTGTGTCTAATTGTGCCCTCAAAGCCTCATGCAGTCATGCAGTGGGGACTTTAGAGTTTGAGGTTAACTCATGATCCACTGGTATTATAGGTCTTAGTACTGCTGAGATTATGGTGTGAGTGACACACCCAACCTGGGGCAGAGAGCCTGAATGCAATATAAGAGAGACAGAGAGACAGAGTCTACTGATGTTGTTGGTCTGTTGCCATTGTTGCTGTTCTGCCACCATGAACTGCTACTCTCTGCCATGTGCCAATCTGCTTTGGAGCCAGAAGAGTATGGAGTAAAGCCTCCAGTAACTGTGAACTAAATAAACCTTTCCTTCCTTCATTTTGGGTGTCCGGTATTTGTCCCAGCAACAACAGAAGAGTAACTGAGATAGTAGGCTACTTATGAAGAAGAAATCCACTGCAGCCCCACCATATGTAAGAGTAATATTAATCTGGAGCCATTATAAGAAGGGGTTTATTGTTTAAGATGGAGCTACTGCAGGAATCAGAAATTATAGAACAACTATATTTCAGGGTATCTGAGATCACTCTACCATAATACCTACATTGGAAATGGCCATCAAAGGCAATTGTAGATGGGTGCAAACCTACACACAGACTCACTAGGAAGATGAAGCATCAGCAGTCACTGGCTGTGTTGGACACAGTCTCAGGCTATGGCCTACACTCATAGTGACGAGTTAGGCCAAGCTTGCTTTTCTGAGGGGACTGATTTCCCTTGCTGACTACTTCCAGACAGATGTCAATTTGATTGCTTGTTTTCTTTATCTGTCAATGTGATTAGACATATGCTTTAGCCTAGAAATTTTTCATGTCCTTGTGTGTATATATATAGAAGGGCATCTGGAGTGAAAAGGATATAACATGAACTCAGGAACCACAAAAGTTGGAAAAAGTGTACAAAGGCACAACAAACACTTGAAGCCTTTGCTGTGGACAGAGTTCTAAGACAGAAAATATACCATTGACTGACCTTAACACTAGGGAAGATAAGGCACGAATGAGCATTCACACAGCAAATTTTGGTATGGGAGCACAATAGCCCTCTGTCATGGTTACTATTGCTTCCCCATATCTGGTGGACTACAATACTGAAGGCCCTGAAAAGAAACTACTAACTCACATACCTAGATATGGAAGAGCTTAGGGATTCCTTTTTCTTCTTGTTAAGTTTTGTTTTTTCTCTCATTTTTAAATTCTCCTTTTCTGTCTCTTACTTTTTTTTTTTACTTCTTTTTGTTATTTACCTAACGCAATTTACTTTTAAAAGTTCCTTAATTGGGGACACTCACTTGGGACCCCCCTCCTGTCCCTCTCTCAGATAGGAGCTTTCTTTCCCTCAGTAAATATGTTCTGCTCATTCAAAATAAATAAATAAATAAATAAATAAATAAATAAATAAATACATAAATAAATATTCCTTAATTGAGAGCCAGCCAGATAACTCAGCATACTAAAGCTCCTGCTTAGGCAGAGCACAGAGTGCAGCAAACTTCAATTACCAGAGAACCCCTGAGGTGCACTGAGACATCAATTAAGATGGAGTGATTGCATGCACTTGTGATCCTAGTGCTTGGGAGGCTGAAAACAAGAGAATCAGTACAAGTGTGATCTGCACAGTGAGATCCTATAGGTCCTTTAGACCCTGTACTAAAATACATTTTTTTTAAAAAAAAAGTTCTGTAGTTGGATTTCTGTTTCACTTTCTCTCCTCTTCTCTCCCACTGATTGCTTCAAATTTTACTTCTATTTTATGTCTTCCGTCACATGTCTAGTTTTATTTTTCTTATTATTAGCATTTTGTTAAATTTTAGATATATAGTTTACTCTATGACATTTTTGCTTATTTCTATTATTATTTATTATTATTATTATTATTTTTATTATGGCTGGCTCAGCTTGCCCTTGGGGTGGGGCTGGCACAGCATGTGGTGCTGGGATTGAACCGAGGTCCCTGTGGTTGCCTAAGGTTTCCTAACCAGTCCCTTTAGATCACTGAGCCATCTCGCTGGCCCCTGATTTCTGTTACTAATGGTGGTATAATCATTGCTTTTTTTCTCTATTGTTAATGGAAGATATTTACTGTATATCAGAATCTGGTTGTCTTTGACTCTACATCATTACTGGCAATTGTCTCTCTAATGTTAGTGGTTCCATAATTATTCCTTTTAATTGGATTTTATAGTTGGTCAGTATTTGGTTTGTCTTTGTGTTGTCAGTATTACTGCAGCTTCTTGTTTGTGAGTTACACTGGAGATCAAGCCTTAAAATCAAAGAGGCTGAAACCAAGATACTCTCAATTATAATTAGAAAAGATATCCATCCCAATAGATACAGATGCACTAATTCTAATATAGAAACACAAGAAATATGAAAAAAATGGGCAGCATGACTCTTCTAAATTTCCATAATTCTTAAGTCACTGAATGAAGAGATATTAAAATAGATGAAATTACAAAGAATAAAATAACTGCTTGATAGAATGATTAATGACTTCAAAGAAGTACAAGCAAAACACTGAGTAAATTAAGGAAATGAAGGAAAATGATAACATAACAGAAAACTCTCCAAATTTTGGGAAATAAATAGGTTCAGAAGGAATTTAGAACTTCAAAAAGGCACAACCAGAAGAGAACTTCTTCATAGTTGTATAATGCTTAAAATATCAAGAGTACAAAGCAAGAAAACAAGTTTGAAAGCGATAAAGGTAACATGTGTTCAAGTATAGAGGCAATTCCATGAGAACAACTTCAGATGTCTGGACGGAATGGAATAATGTGTTTCAAGCATCAGAAAAAAAAAAATGTCAAAAAGAATACTATACTAGCAGAACTATCCTTTAAAATTAAACAAGAAATAAAAACTTCACAAAACAACCCTAAACTAAATAAATATGTGACCACTAGGGGGAGACACTATTCAAAGGAGTCTCTTTTTATGAAAGAGGAAAGCACATTCTAGACAACAGCTCAGGATTCATGGAAGGAATGGGTTAAGTTTAGAGCAATCTGCAAGGCAATAGTCAGCAAAATTAAAAATAGTTTTTTTCAGAAAATGTTTTCTTTGGCAAGTATGTTCCCACAGTCTTCAATAAGCTTCCCCAGACCAGATGGGCACAGGTCATGTAACAATCCAGCTGGCTCCTTCCCAGTCCCTTGGCCAAAACTCTTACAAAAATGTTTTCTTTACTTCTTTGTTTTCATGTCCTTGAGTTAGAAATTAATAACTGCAGATGTCTCAGGGTACAGCTATTTCCTGAGACCCACTCCTGAGCATAAGCAGCTGCTCTGGGCTTCTTGGGCTGAACTAAGCCTCGTCTCTCAGTAATCTTCATCCTGTATGCAGCCATGGTCACACACTATAATAGACCACTAAGCCAGGTTTACAAAAGATACAAAGAAATCCTACACAGAACAGAAGACTATACAAATTATTGGGAACTAGGAAAAAAAAAAAAACGTTAGAGAAAGATAATGACAGATATTGGTAACTACACAGTAATAACTGCATGGAAATGACCTTAATTTTCCAATTAAGAGTCAGACTTGCAGATTCGGCTAAAACACAAGACCCAATTCTTTGTTCCTTGGGAAAAAATAAAATAAAACAAAGCAAAACATCTCACTAACAGACCAAAGATATACACAGATCAAAATTAAATGATAGAAAAATATTTAATGCAAATGGAACTTGAAAGTAAGTAGCAATACATTACTTATACTTGACAAAGCTGACTTCAAGATGAAATTAGTTCAGATGAAGGTCACTATATGTTGGTAAATGCAACAACAGACCAAGAAGACTGATAGGTCACAAATTTACATTACCAAGTGTGAGTGCACCCAACCTCGTAAACACTAGTGAACGTCAGTGGACACATAGGCTCTGATATTGTAATAATGGTGACTTCCATACTCAACTGGCATAAGTAATCAACAGAGAAACATCAGTTTGATAGATGAAATGAATGTGAAAGATGTATACAAAATAATCTTTCAAACAATTACACAATGTACTTTCTTGTGAACTGTTTATGGAATATTATTCAAAACAGATCATATTTTAGACTATAAAGAAATCAAAAGACAGAAAAATCTGAAATAATTTATTGCATCCTGTCAGATCACAATGGAATGAACGCTAGCAGTTAACAGTGAGAGAAATGAAAAAAATATACAAACATATGGAAACTGAATAGTTCACCTCTGAAGGATCAGTGGATTATTGAAGAAATGAGGGAAGAAATGATAAAAACACTAGAATCAAATGACAGTGAAAATACAGCATAGAAGACTCTCTGGAGTACAGCAAAAGTAGTGGTGAGAGTTTATAATTTTGTGCATATAAAGCCAGAAATTTCAAATAACTTGATGCATCTTAAGGTTTTGGAAAAATAAACTGAAACTAAACTTAACAGAAGGCTGACCAAATAGCTCAGTGGATTAAAGCACCTGCAAGCAGGTGCAGAGATTGGGGGTTTGATCCACGGGCTTGCCATGCTGACCCCCATGCCCAGGATGTGCTGAGATGACAATTGAGACTGGGTGTGGTGGCATGTGCCTGTAATCTCAGCTCTTAGGAGGCTGTAAACAGGTGGATCACTACGAGTCTACTCTAGTATTGAGACACTGAACAGCCTTTAGACCCTTCCCTAAAATGCAAAACAAACAAACAAACTCAACAGAAAAAGGAAACAATATAGGTCAGACATAGAATGATTTAAGATAGAAACTAAAGCAACAATACACAGGATCAATGAAACAAAGAATTGTTCTTTGAAAAAATAAACCTTTACCTGAATGAACTCCCTCAAAGGACCCAAATCAATACAATTAGACATAAAAAGTGAAATATTATGACAGACACTACTCAAATCCAGAGCATTACATGTGACTACTTTGAAAATTTATATATATATATATATATATATATATATATATATATAATTTAATACAAGGTCTACAGAATCTCACAACAGATTGGACTTGTAGTGATCCTCTTGTTTTGTTTTCAGTCTCCCTAGTGCTGGGATTACAGGTGTGCGCCATCACGCCTAGTCTCAGTTGCTGTCTCAGCAGGACCTGAGCATGCAGAGAATCAAACCTGGGTTCCTGCTTCTGCCTAACTATGCACTTCAGTCCCCTGAGCTATCTGGTTGGCCCTCTGAAAATTTATATTTTAATAAACCAGATCTTAAACAAATGAATATGTTTCTGGATGTATACATTGTACTCGAATGGAGCCAAGAAGATATGAAAACCTAAAGAGATCAATCAGAAGCAATGAGATTAAACAGTAATAGAAACTTTCCCAACAAAATAGCACAGGACTAGATGAGTTTACAGCTGACTTTTGAAGAAGAAACCAAAAGCAAAATAAAGGATAGGTAATAGAAAGTAGGGCGATCTTTTCAAATGGGAAGGGGAAAAAGAGGTGGTGAGAGGGCGGGAAGGGTGAGATTAAGTTAAAAAAACAGACTCAAAATAAAAAATGGAAATGAGCCTTTTCAAATGAAAAGAATTGGAGCAGAGAGGGATAAGAAAGGAAGGGGACAAAAAAATGAATTAAGATATATTACCCAACATGGCAAATTCTAGACAATAAATGTTATCATTGTGTACTGCAGATGTGGTAACAAGAAAATACATTAATGAAAAAGAACTAACAGATCCTCAAAACATTCTGTGAGAAAGAAAGATAAGGAATGCTTTCAAACTCCTACCAGGCCATCCTTGATATCAAATCAGGACAAGGGCAGAACAATAGAACAAATAAAAACTCATAAACCAATATTTCCAATAGACAGAGATATAAAGCTTTAAATACAATTTGTATAAACTAAATCAGCAATATATTAAAAAGATTGTACACTATGATGCAAGGGATGCAAGGATAGATCAACATATGCAAATTCAAAAATGTAATACATCACATAAAGTATGCAAACCCTATGAAGGATACCACAGGGATGTCCAGTAGAAGTTGGCACAAGACTAGTTGATAAGAGTGGTCTGGAGCTCAGGAGAAGAAATTGGCTATTATTACTACATACTAACTTTCATAGAAACTTTATTGTGAGGAAGATCATCTACAGAGAAAGTCAATGACCCACAGGGAATATACTGCCAAACATGCTTCTAAAGAAAGCAAAATGGATGGAACAAGGAAGGAAACAAGAAGAGAGGGAAATTCGAGAAACCAAATTTTCTGGAATGCTAATTGGCATAGATAGGCTCAAGTATATTTTCCTTTTTTTTTTTTCTTTTTGGTACCGGAAATCAAATTCAGAACCTTGCACTTGCCAGGCATACCTTTGTGCTGCTGAGCTATACCCCCAGCCTGAGACCAAATATTTGGGAAGAGGAAGCAGGACATAGGATTTAGCTTTGAAATATTGTCGTGATCTTGACGCGATGCTCATTGGCCTTTTTTAGTTGAGAAACTAAAAAACCAGTAAGCCTGTGAATGAGTGGTAGAGCTCAACCAATGGCAAGCCCCTGATTAGATTCCTAAACACAAGTAACTAGAAACAGACAAAAACTAAAGACCATAACAGGAGTAGAATCATAACCTTTAAAAGTAATGACTGCCTAGCGGTATGATGTGAGCTTGTGAGGCAATCTTCTGACATACTGTTGATGCTCTTTTAAAACATAAGTGACAGATACACAGGTGCGTTTATACTGTAAATAGACATGAAGATGGCTACTTGTATTTTCCTGTGCTTTTAATGTGTTTAATATCTTTCAGTAAAGAGTTTAAACAGGAAACCTTTCTGACTATCAAAGTTTCGTTTAGTGAAAGCAAAACAACTTAACATTTTACCTTTCGGTCTGTCAATTATAAAGGCCTACTAATTTTTTTTTTTTTTTTTTTACTCCCTCCATTTTATAGGGCTTAGCTACTTGTGAATCTTAAAATCAAGGGGATTCTTTAATTGTTCTCTATTTTACTGTACAGGCCAACTTGTCATGTCTGCTTCAGTTTCTGGGTGGCTCAGTGCCAACCGCCACAGGGTAGGAAGCTCCGCCTTTGGGCTCAGTTCCTGTAACCTGAGCCCTTCCTGGTGACACTACGCCTTGGCCGCCCAACCCCGCCCTGCCTATCTCGTCCCACCCCTCTGCGCGACCCTCGAGAATATCCGGTCTGCGCCTGCCCGCTGAATCCCCAGCACAGGCTGAGGCTAGAGGGCTGTGGGTCGCTGTGGGAGGTGTCCTGAGCCCTCTGCGACTCTGAAGCCTGGTGAGTAAATTCTGGCTGAGTGTGACAGGGAGCGTGGATGGGTGTGTACTGGGTGGACTTGGCACGCCTTTCAATTGAGATGACTGAGTTTGTCTCACCTCACCGTCTCTTTGGAAAACGAATATGAAATAGAAACTGACTGCATAGAGTGGATTTTCAGAGAACAGTAACGCTAGGTGGTGCAACTGATTCTGGGTCTGGAACTGTGTTAAAGGGCCAGATGGTGCAGTAACGTTCCAGCTTTTCCACCTACGTGTGAAGAGAGATAGTTAAGATGGGGTGAGTAAAAATTTACTGAGCATGGAGATTTGTACTGGTGAAGGAGAAATTTGTTAACGTCAGTACTTTCAAGGGATTGACCAATTTTTTTTTTCTTTCCCAATAAATAAAAGTTGTCCACAATGTTGGGTGATTTTCTAGAGCTGAGTTCTCTTTTGTAATTTTTATGTGAATAGTTGAATATAGTATTAATGTTCAAAATCAACCAGCTTGCTACAATATATATTAAAAAGAATACTAAAAAAGTTCAAGAAATAGAGAAAAAATAAGGTAAAAAATTTAAATAGTAAAGCTACCCAATAAAAAGCTTTTTATGTGTATATGAAATGTAGTTTCATTTTTGCCTGACTAGTAGAAACATAAAAACTAATTACTCTTTCAGAATAAACATACAGTTTCATAGTAGCTAATATTTGTTGGGCATTTCTATTCCAGACCCCAGGCATTTTGTAGTTCTCTTAGGAAACATGTTCTTTTTAAATCTGTAGCCTTAAAATACACACATGTGTACTTTATTTCCACATTTATTATCATTAAGAATCTGTGAAGCATTTGACGTGAACATAAGTATAATAAGTGGACAATAAAATACAATCTGGATTAGAAAGTTGCCATGAGAGAGTATACAGCAATGGATGTGGGTGGAGGGAAGGGCCCTTTGTGCTTGAGAAAGCTTTATATGGAGGCCATCATAAAAGAGAATGATCAGTTACACAGCTCTGTGATAATAAAGGGGAAAACTAGCTGCATCTTCAGGGAATCTCTTCCTGGCATTAACTTTTGAGGGAAAAGTCTTGTGGCTATGTTACTTAGTGATGCAGAGACTGCAGAATGGCAGTGGGAGGCCATCCTTGGTGCTATGCCACAACACACAGAGCCCTTCATGGCTTCAGTGTGTTTCCTGAGATGGCTTGTGCAGTTGTCATTGTTTCAGGACCACATTCTGGTCCCATATGCTGTTGTTTGGTGGCTGAGCCTTAGTCAAGGATCCATTTAGGTTTGTGGAGGGAAAGGTGGATCTCTTGGTCTATAAATACTCTTCAAATATTTGTGAAACAGTCTTTTAAATATATTTTATCTTTAATTGGTACACATTAATTGAAAGTTAATGTCTAGTTTTTAGTGTGACATTGTAGTATACATATATACTGTTAATGATTAAATTAGGGTAGTTGACAACACTGCCACTTCTTGTCAACAGTTTGTAATGGGATTTTGATGAAGATTGGCAAGTGGGAAAGTTCATACACTGCTACTTACAGTGGCAGTAATCTTGAATTGAAATGTTTTAGAGCCGGGCGTGGTGGCGCACCCCTGTAATCCCAGCACTTGGGAGGCTGAGGCAGGAGGATCAGTGTGAGTTCGAGACCAGCCTGGGCTACAAAAGTGAGCTCAAGGCCAGCCTGAAGTGTATAGCAAGACCTTGTCTCAAAAAGACTAAATAAATAAATAAATAAATAAATAAATAAATAAATGTTTTAGTGAAAACTAAAGAGTCCAATGGTTGGGCCAGCCTGATAACTCAGCAGACTAAAGCACCTGCTTAGGCAGAACACAGCAGCTGGGGTTCTATCTGCAGCATGCTATGCTGGCCCTGCCTGCAGTGCCCACTGAGAGGGTGATAGAGACTAGGTGTGGCAGTGTACACCTGTAATCCCAGCACTTGGGAGGCTGAAAACAGGAGAATTACTATGAGTCCTATCTACATAGTGAAATCCTGTAGACCCTGTACTAAATACAGAAGAAGAAGAAAAAAAAAAGTCCAATGGTAATGCTTCCTATATCTATAGGTCTATTAGGCTTATAGGATTTTTTTCTGTATTTAGGACAGGTTCTACAGGGTCTCACTATGTAGATCGAACTCATAGTGATTTTCCTGTTTTCAGCCTCCCCAAGTAATGAGATTATAGGCTTGCACCACCACACCCAGTCTCAATTGCCATCTCAGCTCAGGATAGCCACAGCATGCTGGGGATTGAATCTTGGCTGCTGTGCTCTGCCTAAGCAGGCTCTTTAGTCTACTGAGCTATTAGGCTGGCCCTAGGCTCACAGGAATTTAAAGCTTGTTATTAAAAAAAAAGTCCATGTCACCTCAGAATGTGAAATAAAAATTGATAACCTACATAATCTTGACTTTATCATATTTTTTCTTGTTTTCAATAATTGCTTGCTTGGGCTATAGATCACACATCATACAGTTTACCTACTTGCAATATGAAATTGTGTGATTATTAGTATAGTTTTACAACTATCTCGTTTCAATCACCATCTTCCCCCAGTACTCAGGCTATGGGCAGTTGTTCCTCATTCATTGGGAGGCTGAGAAGAGAGGGTCTCTAATTTTGAATTAGGAAAAAAAATGTAGAGGTAAATATTCAGAAAACTGTATTCAAAGGTAGTAATGTACTAATTGTTTATACTGGGAATGGGTAGGTAGATACAGAGGAAAATTACTATTTTACGTTGTGCTCCCCTCCTAATCTCCATGTTTATTTTCACAAAAACGGTGAGTATTGTACCTAATTGTATTACCAATTTCTGCCAGTATTTTGAAAGGAGCAGTTAATGCTTAATTTTTCCTTTCTTTTTCTTCTTCTTTTTTTTGAATTTCTTACAACTTTTTACTGTTGTTTTGTTTTTTTTTTTAAAGCCAATCTTGCATATTTATATCTGGTAACCTGAACAACTAATTTGAGTATAACATCATGCAATACAGCAATCATTGTTGAATTTCTATTACTTCGTTTAATGAAACTTTGTATTGTTATAATGCTGGAGTTTTTTTTTTTTTCCTATTGCTATTTTGTATTCTTTAGAAAAAGTGAGTGAAGTCTTGGTAAAGTATGAGATCCTGTTGATCTTCCCAACTCTATTGCAACAGACACTGTCTTGCTAAGGGCCTCTTCTGAGCTTACCTTATATACGTGCACTGTATTCTGGTCATTTATCTTGATGCTTTGTAATATCTTTTATTATTGCCTGGTAATTGTAAGTAAAGTCTTTTCCTGAATTGTATGAACTCATAGAATTAACCTATCCCAAGGAAGGTTTCTTGGAGTACACATCATAACCAATAAGAAGTACAAGTGATAACCTACTATTCAGATTGATGTCTAAAGGGTAGAGGCAGTTCTGTGGGGCTGCAGTGTCAATTGGTGGGATTGATACTCTCTCCAAGTAGATGTTGTGGGTTTTTTTTTGCTTTTTATTTCTTTTTCTTTTTTTTGGTAGGACTGGGGTTTGAACTCAGGACCTTGTACTTGCCAGGCAGGTACTTGTGCCACGGAGCTATTTCCCCAGCCCTTCCTTTTCTTTTTTGCTACTGATGTTTGTACCTAGGTTTTTCACACTGAATTACATCCTCAGCCCACTTTTTATCTTTTATTTTCAGACATTGCCTTGACTAGTCACCAGGTTGCCCAATTGCTGTAGCACAGATCTGTTCTTGCTAGTTAGTTATTCCTTGGGAGCTTTAAGCCAGTATTCTTGTCTTGATTTTATACAGATATACATCTGCCTTCCCCAGGAAGATGTACTCCTTACTGCCTCACAGAAGCAGAAGCTTTCTTAATAGGTAACTCCTGAGGCCAGATCTATCCCACATTCGTAACTGTATACACCAAGAGATAATTCAGGTGACTGAAGTATCTGAACAAGTACGATTTTCATCTTTTCCTCTAAAAAGAAAGAGGTCAAACGTTTCTGAATAATTTACAAAATTCTAGGCTACCTACTCTACTCCTTTCC
>PVKN010034505.1:0-11814 GCA_004027915.1 Capromys pilorides
AGTTTATGCAGAAGTGCCCTTTGGACTGTTTGATAAGCAGTATTTCTACAATCTTCTATATGGCTTAGTTAAAATTCATTTTTTCTCATATTTATATAACACATTACATATAATTGGATGAAAATATAAAAGCTATCATGAAAACTTCAGCCAGTATATAGACACCAGTACTTAGATTTGAGCTTTCTTCCAGGAGGATCAAATTAAGTTTTAGTGACTTTTATGGGTTTTCTTTGCCACGATCACCCATTCAGCTGCTCTCATATTCAAGGAACAATTTCAAAGGACTGGGGCTATACATAAGTGTTAAAGAGCTTGCCACTCATGAACAAAGCTGTGTGGTCCCCAGCACCACAGAACAAAGGAAAAGTATTTCTTGAGACTTTGAGGCCAGCAAATATTACATTTTTGTGGAACCAAGGGAAAGAATATCCAGATCTGCTCAAGCTATGGTAGACCAACAATGGATTTAGGCTTGAAGATGTCTTTGTGATCATTGAAAGAGTGGGAACTAGATACAAGTTTCTTACATGTGGTTTCTCTACTAAAATCTGATAGAAATGAGCTTTCCTTCTTTAGACTTTCTTCCTATTTTAAATGAAGATTGGAAAAAGCTTCCTGGTATAAAGAATGTAAAGTACATGTACAGCTGCTATAGCAAGAATATAGGGTTTGTAATGACTTTTCTGTTTTGGCATGATCCAATGATTTTTGTAATGAACCTGCAGTGAGGGCAGATGGATTTTTGCACACAAAAAAATCCCAGAGGAATTTATTTTTAGGGTCTCAGCTGTTTACTGTTTTCAGAAATTATAATTACATAACTCTGGGCATAGATAATGTACATTGCCTTGAACTGGAGAGCATAAATTATGTGACCTTTGAAACAGATGTATGCAGTGTATAACTTGCACAGAAAATAATCAACTGGTTGTCACTACTGAATTGGATCTTGGATCTTTAAAGATAGCTGTATTCCTGGAAACATTTGGACTAGTGGCTTTTTTTCCTTTTGAAAGAGAATTATGTAAATACGTAATTTTTGGCATATGCTTTTATTCCAAATAGATTGTTCTAGTCTATTATCTCATTAAAAGAATAACCATATACCATATTCCCCAGCATGAAGCCAAACTTTAGTCCTGGGAAAAGATCTTTTCTTGTGATCAGTCAGTAAAGAGCTACTACTCTGGAAAGTTGAATATGGTAGTAAGGTGTAATATCTTAAGCAACAGGCTTTTAAAAACTGAAGTGTAGTTTTTATCATTGTCTGCCTGTGGTTAAGTCCACTTCTAGCTCTTTATGGTACATGTTACAAACAAATCTTGCTGAAAGAAATTAGTAAGCTCTGAAATGGAAATTAACTACATTTAGTAGCTTTCTTTCAAAACAGGGTTGAAAGAAAATCCAGGAGAATGACAATGTAAAAGGTTTTTTTAAATCTTATTTTAAAACCACAGAGACATTTTATTTATGTTTTGTATTTAGTGCAGGGTCTACAGGTTCTACAGGGTCTCACTACATAGATCAGACTCAGTGATTCTCCTTTATTCAGCCTCCCAAGTGCTGGGATTACAGGTTTGTGCCACCACACCCAGTCTCAATCGCCATCTCAGCGTGCCCTGGGAGCCAGCTGGCATGGCAGGGCCAAGATTGAACCTCTGACCCCTATGTCTGCCTAAACAGGCACTTTAATCTGCTAAGCTATCTGGCCAGCCCTCAATTTTTATTTTATTTATTTATTTATTTATTTATTTAGGCGGGAGTGGGGTTCAAACTCACGACCTTGCACTTGCCAGGCAGGCACTTGTGCCACGGAGCTATCTCCCCAACCTTAGTATTTAGTCACAGAGACGTTTTAAATATTACAATGAGACCAAAAAATGAAGTTTACAGGGGATTAGAATTTTGATATGTAAAACATGTGAAGGGAAAGAATAATGACTTTTTACAGAAAATTCAGGGTCAGGACAACCAAGTGCACAATTGTGTTTTGGCATGTAAAATATCCCTGAATGGGTAAATATCCCAAAAGGATATAACTGGTTTGTTAGATCTCAAATGTCTCTTTCGTTCTTGAAACAGTGTAACAGTGTAGCCCAGAGACTGGTCTCGAATTCATCGTCATGCTCATACCTCAGCCTCCATAGTGCTGGGGTTACAGGTGTACACGAGAGGTCTGTTTTAAGCCAGTAGTATTAATAGTCTAGCCATATAGTTTGGACTAGGGAAGCAATGGACAATATAGATTGTGCCATCTTTTACTGATTCAAGGATCAGGAAGTTACTGTTTTTTATGGTTTAATTCCTTACAAGTTGCTTGAAGAGGAGAAACACCTGTGCAAGATAAGACACCCTAAAAATTAGAAGTCTAAAAGGCTCCTAGGAAAATGTAGGAGGATTAAGAGTACATCTTTGGAAATTGAATCAAATTTGGAACTTCAGAGTTATAGTGGCTTCCACAGTGTAAGAACCAATGAAGGGCAGAGCAGATGTAGCATTGGTCTGTCTGAATCCACATTTGGCCAGTTGACCACAAAACTACCACCACTGTAGGAACTAAAAGAAAAGAAGTGAACTTTTAAAAGATTTTTCTAAATTGTACTTGCAAATACAAAAATGACTCAGGCCATATTACTGCTTGAGGCCGAGAACAGAATTCTGATAATTTTGCTACATGAGGCGAAAACGGAATTGATACATAGGTGGGAGGTGGTTTGGTACGCGAATTTGCCGAAGAGGGTCGTGAGCATCTCCAAATAAACAGAAAGGGACCTTTACTAACATTAGAAGCCTCGATGGTTCGTTCAACAGCTTTTCTTGTGTGAGAAAAAGGGCAGGTTGGAAGTAGGAAGAGCAAAAACGTCTTGGAGAGGTAAGTTCCCAGAGCCATCCTGAGCGGAGGGCAGCTAGGGGTCGCAACTGACAGGTCCAGGCCCCACCTGCCCCTTTCATCCTGCCGCTACTTCGGGGGCAGGCACTGCAGTAAATAACCCTTCCTGTGCTCCAGTACTCCAAACCCCGGTCTGCGGGTAGCTGAGGGCCACCCTGCAGTGGCTCCGGGCTCCACACCCCTGCGCTCGGCCCCCCGCCAGCCCGAGATGCGGCTCGGCTACGCTGGTTTGGAGGAGCTGCGGAGGGCGGGGCCCGAGGCGGGGCGGGGCTGCAGGCCGCGGGGGGCGGGGCCGCCGGCTTCTCAGGCGCGCGGCCGAGGCTCGCGCCGTCGCGCCGGCCGGGCGTCCCTGAGCAGCCGGGACCGCCGATGGGGGAGGTGGACCTGGGGCGCGCGGGGCCGCTGGAGCCCCCGGAGCCGCCCGAAGCGCCGCTAACCCGCCGGCCGGGAGGGATCCGGGTCCTGAAGGTGAGGCGGCGGGCGGGCGAGCGGGCGGGCAGGCGGGCTACGGTGAAAGCGAGGGAGGGAGGGCCGAGGCCGCCGCCGCTGCCCCCTGCGTTGTGCCCAGCGGCCGTCGACCCCCGCCTCACGTCAGTCGGCTCCCCAGCTCGGCGGCGCCTTGCCGGGTCTGCAGCCCTGCGGCCCCAGCTGAGGCCTCCGCGCCGCGCCCCCGCCGAGGCCTTGGCCGCCTCCATCCCCGCCGCTGCCCATCCTTGGCCGCGCGCCACCCGCCGGGCGGGCCCACGCCTTCGGGCCGCGGGCGGCCGCCGCCTACGAGCTCCTTCGCCCTCGCGAGCGCCCCTCAGGCTCTTTCAGCCGCGCCCGGGGCTCTGACTCGGCGGAGCGAGCCTGCAAGTACGCAAGGCTCTCCCCGGACACCTGAAGACATCAGCCCAGCGGGAGGATGGCGGCGGTGATTGGCCGGGCGCCGCGGTGCGCGCGGGCTGCGCTGGGCGGAGCGGGCACTCTGCCCTCGGGGCTGCCGAGCGGAGTGGCGACGACAGGGAGGGCGCCAGGCTTTCGGGCCTCCAGGAGCTAGAGTGGCGCGGGGCGCTGCCCGCTCCGCTGGAGAGAGTCCCCGAGGAGCCGTTTCCTGGGACAAGCGGGGCTTGTTGCGGAAGGGAGAAAGGGCTAGGCCTGGCAGGGGCATTCCTGCGGGCGAGAGCCTGGCTGAAGATCCCGGGAGACGGTAATGGGGGAGCCGTTATGCAACAGGCAGCTAGCGGGGCTTTTGGCACGCATTGGAGGAGTAGGAGGATAAGAAAACAGATGCAAGCAAGGGGGAAGTGGAACCTCGGAGGTGACGACTGGAAGTTTGAAAGAATACGAAAGGAATGCTTAAGGTAGAAGGGACTGTCAGGATAGTGGACGGGTACGGATTGTGCGAGGCTAACTGGGTGCAGTGCTCTGCTAGGCTCTGAAGTTGCAGGGAAATTTTTCTATAGGTACAGTGTTAACTGGTGCTGGAGGTGGACTGGAATTCCTCAAGAGTTCTAAAAGAGGAATCGGCAGGATTAATAAAACTTAACAGGATTTAAAACTTGACGGGAAATGCGAGGGGAAAGCAAATTGACAAGATTCGATGTGTTTCAAAAATAGTTTGGAAAACAATGAAAATACGTGATGTAAAGATACACATGGCAAGTTAAGGTTTTTGAGCAACGTCTTATTAAGATTATTGGTGACACATCATAAAGATGGAAACAAAAAATACGTTGACTTGGCAGACCTACTGAATCTATGAAATATAAACCTGTACTCTGTAAAACATAAAACTTTTTTTTTGGTGCTGTTACTACGGTCTTAATGCAGTGACTTAAATAACATTTTTGGTTTATCTCAGACTCCTTCATAAACCTTTTGCCTATTGAAATTTGTTAAACAACTGTTCGGGATGTAATTGCCCAGAGTGTTTTAGATATTTAATATGATAGTCACAAAGATGTAGCTTGTGAATAAGCTTAAAAAAGTTCAGCTGGTCTGGCTTATCAGGAAATGGCATGTCTGAGATATGTGTTGCCTTCAGGCTTAAAGGGTATAAACTATTTTGGCTTTTACTGGTGGGAAAGTGAGTGGTGGGAGAGAACTGATTAAGAAATGAAGACTTTTATTGGAAGAGAGTCTTGCGGAGATTTTCTGAAATTTGGATGTGGAGACTTTTAGAAAGATTCCAGTGGTTGATCTTAGCTTGGTGGATGTGAGCGCAAAGCTTGAGCATGCCTCACAAGCGTTCTACCACTGAGCTTGTATACCCCCAGCCCTGTTTTATTTTTGGGACAAATTTTGCTAAATTATCCAAGTTACTCTTTCTGCCTCAGTCTCCTGAGTAGCTAGGGTTAAAGGCATGTGTCAGCTGAGCCTTTGTATAATTTTGGATGCAAAATATCCACCAAAAGCCATTTTGCATTTTGAAAGAACTCAGTGATAGTTTTCCACCTCTGAACTGATCATAGCCTTCATGCTTTTATGTGTGTAAAGCAGTGGATATTCAATTCATTGTTTACTCTCAAAAAGTTTTACCTTTTAATCAAGTTTTTTTTCTTTTTTTTTCCTTCTATTACTGGGAATGGAATCCAGGGTGTTTTGCCCTGAGCTACATCCCCAGCCTATTTAATTTTTTGTTCTTTAAACTTTGTAACATGGCTTTACTAAGTTGCTTAATTCCTTAGGCTCGGCTTGAATTTACTATCCTGCTGCCTCAGCTTTCCAAAGTGCCGGGATTATGGCCATGCACTAATAGGCCCAGTTTCTGCAGAGATCTTTCAGTCTTAAATACACCCTTCTTTTACGTGTGTGTGTGTGTGTGTGTGTGTGTGTGTGTGTTTTATATTTTAGGGATGGGTCTACAGGATGTTCAGGGTCTCACTTCTAGATCAGACTTGTAGTGATCTTCCTGTTTACAGCCTCCCAAGAGCTGGGATTGCAGTTGTTTGCCACCTCATCCAGTCTCAATTGCTGTTTTAGCACAACCCAGGGGGTGGGGCCAGCATGGCAGGTCTAGATATCAAACCTATGGTCCCTGTGCCTGCTTACAGGTGCTTTAATCTGCTAAGCTATTTGGCTGGCCCCTCTTTTACTTGTTTGATAATGAGATGTGTGTATCCTTATGTCCCCTTTTAGATAAATTTGTTATAATAACTTTTCTAGAAGAGTAAAGGGGAAAGGAAAGCCAGTGGAATGCTGAATCTGGAAGCTGAAGACAGCTCAAAGGACAGTCCTTATTGTCTGCTAAGGACTTTCTAGCAGTTACTTGAGTTAGGCAATGGAGCAAGACATTCCTGAGAAGGAAGCACTAGGCCAGTAATAGCTAATAGCTAAATCAGGGTGGGGATTTAATTTAGGCCATTGAACATGTTAGGCATGCTCTCTGTGACTGAGCTGCATACCCTGAACCCGTCTTTTTTTTTTTAAAGGCAGTCTTGCTAAATTTCTCAGGCTAGCCTTGAATTTGTGATCCCATCTCAAACTCCTGAGTTAACTGAAACACAGGCATCTGTCACCGCACCCTATTAACCACTCCGTTTTGACTGTCCTTACAAAACTTTGTTCTGCTTATTCTTCAGGCCCTTTGAATGCCCATTTAATCGATTAGTTCAGGAGAATAATAAATGCTGAAGTACTAACTCATCACTTTGCCTTCATAGGGTAGAATATATCATACAAGTAGGAAATAAATACTCTGAGGTAAAGGATGACCAACGTGTTTTGATAATGTAAAACTCCTTAGGGATTTTACAGCTTTAAGGAAATATACCTATTTTTTAGTATATGTGCTGCGGAAGTGAGCGCAAGGAAATATACATATTTACAAATGATTGTTAAAGCTTCATCAAATAAAAATATAATAGTTCATGGGGAACTCTCTAAGATTGGGAAGATCAGTGGATCATTGTTGGATTTGATTTTTTTTTTTTAAATTGTGAGACTGTGATCTAGACAAGAACTCTATCACTGAGCTCTCTCTTCCTGGTCCTTTTTAAAACAATTTAGGGACTGGGGAGATAGCTCAGTAAAATAAGCACTTGCCTGGCAAATGCAAGGACCTGAGTTCAATCCCCGGTTCTGGAAAAAAAAAAAAAATTATTTTGAGCCAGGCCCAGCATTAGGGAGGCTAAGGCAGGAGGATCATTATGTGTTTGAGGCCAGCCTGCACTACATTGTTAGACCCTGTCTCAAAAAATAAAATGACCTGGTCCTGCCAAAAAAAAAAAAATTAAAAAAAAAATAAATAAAATAAATTTCGTAAAATTTGTATATAAGCTCTAGCTAAGTTTGGCCTAGAATTTGTTATCCTCTTGCCGTACCCTCCTAGAGAAGTAGCTGGGATCATAGGTGCTCACTCCTGTGCCTGTTTAGAAATGTTAATGTCTCCTTTGTCTTTACTCAATGCTGAATGTAGAACTTTTATAACTCTTACTTTAACATACAGAACTGGTCAGTTGGTGCAGTTAATCTTTCTGAAAGGTTAAAAACATAAGGAATATTCAAAATTAATCAGTAGTAGCTATTCATTGTTTAAATTTATTTAATGATATCATTATAATGAATTTTGTGTTTATGAAATAAGTAATTGAAAACCCCTTATTCTGAGATGTTCAGCTTTGAGAAAATGCACTTGATGTTAAGAGGCCTTTTTCCTACTTATGGCATGGATTTATCCTACTTCACTAAGAATCAATAATATTTGTAGTTTTGAATAGTTAGGCTCAAATCTCCAAGATCCAGTCTAAATTTATTTTAATTAATTAATTCTGGTACTGGGAATTGAATTTGGCCTTGTGCATGCTAGTCAAACACTTGCTATCCTAAGTAAACAGATTTTCATTTTCTTTTTCTTGTTCTTTTTTTTTTTCAGTAACGGGGATTGAACTCAAGACCTTGAGCTTGCCAAGCAAGCACTTATTTCATTGAGCTATCTCCCCGGGCCCTGTTTTTCTTTCTCTACTTGTAGATATGCTTGCCAGGTTTTCCTTCCCCTTTCTTTATCATCTTTGGAAATGTCTTTTTTTTAAAAAAAAATTGTGATATTTCTTCTTGAACCCAGGACCTTGTCATGCTAGGCAAACACTGTATCACTGAACATTTACTTATTTATTATGGTTTTTTTTTTTTTTTTTTGGGGGGTGGGGGTGGGGATTGAACTCAGATCCTTGCGCTTGCCAGGCAAGTGCCTATTCTACTGAGATATTTCCCCAGCCCCTCCTTTATTTATTTTGTTTTCTTTCTATGTAGTTTAGGCTGGCCTTGAGCTCATGGAGATCCTCCAGCATCAGCCTCCTACGTGCTGATATTACAGGTGTGTGCCACCACGCCCCACATTATTTTTTATTCCTGAGATGAGTCTCACTAAGTTGCCCAGGCTGGCCTCAAACATGCTGCCCTTTAGTCTCAGCCTCAAGAGTAAGCAGTTTGGGATGGGATTGTCCTAGGACAGTATCTGAGAAGATTCTCAAACTTAAGAAACCTACCTACCCTTTCTGTAGAATGGTTGTGGGTTCTCTGATTTCCCTCATGCACAAACAATTTTCTGGACTAGTCAGTTAAGATATACAGAGTCAAGGCCAGGGAGATAGCTCAGCAAACTGAGCACCTGCATAGGTAAAAGCAGGACTGAGGTTTGACTCCCAGCACCACATGCTGTGCTGGCCCCATCCCTGGGCATGCTGAGCCGGTGACTAAGTCCAGGTATAGTGGTGTACACCTGTAATCTCAGAGCTGGGGAGACTGAAAACAGGAATCACTACTATGAGTCTGAGCTGCGTAGTGAGACCCTGCACCAAATACATTAACAATAAAAACAACAAAAACCCCAGATATACAGAGCCTAGTGTGGTGGCACATACCTGTAGTTCCAGCACTAGGGAGGTTAAAGCAGGAAGATCCCACAAATTTGAGGCTAGCCTGGGTTACGTAGTGAGTTCAAAGCTGGACTGAACTATATAGTGAGACCCCATCTCAAAAAACTAGTAAGACAGAGGGGCCAGGGAGATAGCTCCGTGGCACAAGTGCCTGCCTGGCTAGTGCAAGGTCGTGAGTTTGAACCCTAGTCCCCCCCACAAAAAAAGAAAAAAAAAAAAAACTAGTAAGAGACACAGTAAGAATTTTATTAGGCAATTTTTTTTTTTTTTAATTTATGTATTTGGTATGAAGTCTTGTCATGCAGCTCAGACTCGGGTAATGATCCTTCTGTTTTCATTTTCCCCAGCACTGGGATTGCAGATGTGTGCCACCATGCTCTGTCTCAGTGGCCAGCCCAGCATTGGTACCAGGGATTGAACCCCAGTCCCTGAGTTTGCCTAAACAGGCACTTGGTCCACTGAGCTATCTTGTCTCTTAGGTACAAATTAAAAGGTATGCATTCAGAGAGAGAATGTGGGCCCTCAAGGATAAATTGATGCTTAATTTTTGGAACTGAGATAATTTATACTTTTGTTAAGTGTCCCAGTTAGTGGAAATTTATTTTTTACTAAAGAAAGCAGAAATGGCCCATTATAAAATAGAACTGGCAGGTGCTGACTTTTATAAACTTCTTATATTGGCTATAACAGTTGTTATTGCTTTGAGATAGCTTGGCTGTACAATATTTACATTCAGTTACATGTACATTTGTTATCAAGTGCAACAGTAATTTCTTTTGGAACAGGTTAAGAATGGAAAGAATGTTTATCTGTCTTTCTGGGATTCTTTAGGTTTCCCAGGCTAAATTTATGATCTTCCTACCTCAGCCTCATAGTGCTGGAATTATAGACATGTACCACCAGGCCTGGCTTGGAAAATGTAATATTGTGCTAATATTATACTTACTTTATTGTAATATGAGACAGATGGTTAGGAAAATGTATGTATTTGCATAAAAAGATTTGTACAAATACTTTTTTCTTTTTAGGACACAGTACTACTGTATAGTCCAGGTCAGCCTTAAACCTGTGTAGCCCTGGCTAACCTTGAACTCATGATCCTTGTGCCTCAGCCTTCCTTCTCTGTGCTGGTATTATAGGTGGGTGTTACCACATATGACACTTTTTTTTCAGCATTGTTTCTAGCAGGGAAACATTGGAAACAAGCTAGTAGAAGAGTGGGTAAGTTTCCGTGTAATCATGTCATGGAATATTATACAAATAAATGAGCTAGATGTATTAACACATATATCTAAACCAGTGTTGAGTCAGTTTCAGGGTGAGACATATAACATAAGTTATATTAAGGTTTAGATAAAATTTTAAATTAGGTAAAATATTAATGTACTTTATATTGTACATATATGAAAAATATATTAAAATGTGTGTAGTGATAAATACCAAATACAGTGGTGTGGTGTGTTTTGGGAGAGGAAGAAAAGGGTTTGTAGTAGAATATCAGCTTTACCTGTATGTGTAGGGATGTACTGTATGTATTTTTAAAATTATAATCATCTGAGCTAAATATGAGAAAATGATAAAAATTTGTGCAACTCGAGTAGCAGATGCATTTTTTTTTTTTTTGAGACACAGCTATGCTATGTAGATTGGGCTTGAATTCACTGTGTACCCTGGGCTAGTGAACTCAAGGTGATCCACTACCTCTGTGCACAGATTATAGGTGTACACCACAGTGCCCTGGGTTTTGTTATTTTTTTATACCTTTCTGAAAACAGAAAAAGAGATGACAGGTGAAGGCATGAACACCTAGCCAAAAAAAAAGTTAGGTCATCCACATTAAGAAAGATATGATGGCAAGTCAGGCATGGCTGCATACTCCTGTAGTCTCAGACTTCTGGGAAGCTGAGGCACGAAGACTGGGAATTGGAGTTCAAGTTGGGTGACTTAGTGACTTAGTCAGACTCTGCCTCAAATTAAAAGTAAACATGGCCAGTGATGTAGGTCTAATTGCAATTAGAAGATCCTGGGTTCAATCTCCAGTACTGCTAGTACTAAAAATGAACATGACCCATGCAGAAGCCCCGTAGGAAGAGACCTTACTTGAGAGAGTTGCTGAATAAGAAATAGAGAGGTGGTGTGAGGACTGAACATATTTAATTCAGTCAAATGTTCTAACTAATGATTTCATTCTTTTGATATTTTTCAGAGAAATATGAAACGCAATGGAAGCAGAAATTGTTTGAATAGGAGAAGTAGATTTAGTTCTCGAGAAAGAGACTGGCTGAGAGAAGATGTGAAGAGAGGCTGTGTTTATCTTTATGGAGCCGACACAACCACTGCCACTACTAGCACCACCTCCACCTCCTCTTCTTCCTCCAACTCCTCTGACTTACATCTCGTCCTTTGTACAGTAGACACACCAGTGTCAGAAATATGTGCTGGAGAAGGGAGAGAAAGTCTTTATTTACAGCTTCATGGAGACTTAGTCAGGTGAGGTCTGAGTTTTACCATGAATCTTTTTTTTTTTAAGCAGAATATATTTATTGAGGGAAAGGAAAGCTTTTGTCTAAGAGAAGAATAGAAGGGGACCTGAGTGAGTTCTCTTCACCGTTAATCTTACTGCAATACAAGTAATATGTGTTTCTGCTTTAAAGTAGGCTTTAAGGTTTCTTTGTTTTTGTTTTTTGTAGTACTAGGAAGTCAACCCAGGGCCTTTGCACTGAGCTGTATCCCCAGCCCTTTTTATTTAATTTTTTTTCTTTTATTTTGAGATAGAATCTCACTAAGTCACTTTGTTGCCTAAACTGGGCTCAGAATTGTAATTGTATTGCCTCAGCCTCTCAAAATGCTGGGATTATAGGTATGTGTCAGTAGGCCTGGCTGTTAGTGTCTCTCTTCCCCACCCATCAGTAGGCTTCAAAAAAGATTTATCTTTGGAATGCTGACTTTATACTCCTGAATTTAAAAGTGGTCAGGTAGGAAAATTTAAGAATCCCTTTACTTGGAATACACTGTAAGTCAGACATCTAAATTTAAAATATGTATTTTAAAAGTTAATTTTTT
>PVKN010034506.1:0-11814 GCA_004027915.1 Capromys pilorides
TATTTTTAGTGATCTTTAGATCACTTAAGATTTGCAGACCTTACAACATAGAGCTACATTTCTGGTGACCAAATTTATAGATTATAATTAATTAAACAACCAAATCCCACTTCTTTCTTTCTTTCTTTCTTTCTTTCTTTCTTTCTTTCTTTCTTTCTTTCTTTCTTTCTTTCTTTCCTTTTTTTGTACTGGGAGTTGAACTCAGGGCCTTGTGCTTTCTAGGCAGGCTCTGTGCCCCTGAGCTACATCTTCACCTCTACATTTCTTTTTCTTAAGGCTTTTCAGTCATAAGCAGCAGAAAACTATATACTGGTTTAAACAGGAAGAAGAGATTTTTATTGGGAAATACTTACACCACCCATACCACCAAGCAAAGCCTGACAAAGAAGGAGAGAACCAGATGATGTTAGGCCCTCAACTGAAGGACTTCGTTGTCTCCCCCAACTACCCTGCTGCAACCTTGGAAATTGTTTCTGCTGCTGCCATAACAAATTACCACAATTGTAGTGGCATGAAACACTGCATCTATTAACTCACAGTTCTGTGTCTGAAGTCTGGTATGACTCTTTTGAGCTCTGATTTTCTGAAGGCCAAAGTCAAGGTGCTGGATACACTGTGCTCTTCTTTGGAAACACGGGCAAAGAATTCACTTTTATATACACCCAGGTTGTGGGCTGAGCCCATTTTCTTGCAACTCTAAGACTGAGGGCCTGGCTTCTTCGCTGGCTTTTGCTGGGGAGCCTATTAACTCCTAGAGATCACTGTAGTTTCTTTTCCATGCCCCTCTACCCTCAGGTCAGCAATGCTGTGTCCAATTCCGCCCACTCATGCTTCAAATTTCCCTAACTACTCCTGATGCTTTAAAACCAAATTAGTCCACCAGATTGACCCAGATAATCACCATTCTGTGAAGGCAGCTATTGTCCTGTAACATAGCAATCATGGGATCATAGCACATCATCTCATATTACATACAGGTAAGGGAGAAGGAATGAAAACTCTGTCTACGACATTGTGATTCCACTCCAATACCTTTTCTTCTGTCTCTATGTGTCACAGATCAAAATCTCAGGAGAGAATATCTGATAGGTTGATCTGAGTCAAGTGCCCATCATGATCCGTCAGCTATGACCAGAGGATAGGTCCAAATAAAACAAGGATTAGTCCCTTGTTTGATATCAGTATCTGGACATCAGCAACTCTTATGAGACCAGGGAAGGCTGCTGGGAAACAAGCAAAGATCCCAGCAGAAATCCTTCTTGAAGAAAGGTATTAGGGAAATAATAGAAAGGCAAGCCTCATCCAACACAGCTAGCAGACAAGTTGGCCAAATAATGCAGAAACCGAGAGGAGCAGACACGGTTCAGGCACTCATAGTTTGTCTTTGTGTTTTCTATCTGGGCTAAATGTCTGTAGTGTTGACACTACCAAAAAATAGAACTGTGACTTGGTTAGCTATCAAGTATATCTCTGATGATTGTGTTTTTCCTCTGAGAAGTCAAGGATGTGAATGCACCCTTATATATCCTCTTGTGGGAAAGGATTCTAACATTGCCCCCACCACCAAATCAGTCAAGAACCAAATAGAAACCTTTGGATTTGTTGGAGATTTTGGTATTTTTATATCCTTTGGTCTGCTCTCAAGGGAACCAGGATGTGAAGGCCATTTTCTTTCTGATCTTAGAGACTAGCTAAGGAAAGCCCCCAGTTTCTTCTTGAAGTGACTGTACAAGGCAGGTGGAGAAAACTTTAGGCATTATTTGATACTTCTTTGTTGTGATAATGGTGACAAATGAATATCTTTTTTTTTTTTTGACAAGAGTTTGAACTCATAGCTTTGAACTTGCCAGGCAGGCACTTGTGCCACAGAGCTATCTCCCCAGTCCCCTTTTTTTTTAAAAAAAAAAAAAAAAACTTCATTTATTTTTTTATGTTATGGCCAGCTCAGCCTGCCCTGGGGTTGGGGCTGGTGCAGCATGTGGTGCTGGGGATTGGACCACGGTCCCTGAAGTTGCCTAAGCTTGCCTAAGCAAGCCTTGCTTTAGACTACTGAGCTATCTTGCTGGCCCCCATCCCATCTTTGTATATTACCATATTCTGATTTTAAAATTAAGAAGAATTTTGTGCCTTCTTAAATTCATTTGGTGGGGAAATAGTTGATCGTATCTATCAAGCATCCAATTTGTGTGAAATTTAATGGGGTAGTCAGAAAGAACAAAAAGCAAAGAGAACTCTTCATGCAACAGAGGAGCAGGGCAACAACAAATGGTGTCCAGACCTGTTTTATTTAAAATAACATAGACTTTCTCTAGGATAAGTGACACAAAACATTTTAAAATTCTAAATCAAAATTAAACTAATTTTGACTCATTTTCAAAGTTTCTATGTGAAAGTACTCATTGTTATGATGAAGTAAAAGGCAATCACATTTGCAAGAGTAGTGAGAATAACTGTCAGTTTCACTTCTGACCTCACCACTGATCTGTTCCTTCCATAAGTCATTCCTCCAGCTTGGAGAACATTTGCTTAAACCAGGGGTCCTCAGCCCTCAAGCCATAATTCAGTGGCAACATTAGATTCTCATAGAAGCAAGACCCTAGTGTAAATTGTATATGCGAGAGATCTAGGTTGTAAACTCCATATGAGAATCTAATGCCTGGTGGTCTGAGATGGAACTGAGGCAGTGATGCTAGCATTGGGCAACAGCTATAGATACAAATTAACATTAGCAGAGAGGTTTGACTGCACAGAGACTACAATAAATCAATTGTATGCAGACTCATGCCCAAATCCTGTCATGTGAGAAACTGCCTGTCCAAAGAAACTGTGAAAAATTCCAAAACTGCTTTTCTACATGACAACCAATTATCCTGTACTAAAAGACAAGACTTTGGAGTTTTTTTAAATGGAAACACAAAAAGCACAAGCAAGTATTAAAAGTCATTACTTCATAAAGTCAAGGTAGAAGGTCTGCCTTAGAACTTCATTCTTAATGGCATACCTTATTGCTAAAACTAAAGATAATATTAACTTTAGAAATATTGGTAGATCCTTCCTACTACTAAAGACATATGTTGTGAAATTTTAGGAAAATATTGCAGTTCAGAGGTGGAGCTTGTTCCTCTTTGGGCTTACACCATAACTGATGACGTAGTGGAGAATAAGGAAGCACAATTATTAGAAAGGATTAATGAATCACTGTGGTCTCTCAGTTGTTCAGTCATCACTGAGACACAAATACCTGACATTTACTACTTGAAAGAGAAGAGATTTATTTTTGAGTCATATTTCCATCATAGTCAGCTGGCTTTAAGACCTTATGTGGCACAGGGACATGGCACAGGAAAAGTGGCACTCATGGCATGGCAAGTGGAAAACAGAGAGAGTCAATGGCGGGGCCTAGTAGGGCAATATACTCTTCTTGGTCATACCCTCTTCAGACCAGTGTGTACCTCTTGACAGCAAGCCAGCTATCCTGCTTTCATCATCCAATTACTTTTCAAAAGTCCCACCTATGAGTACATGAAGCTCTTAGGGGATATCTAGATATAAACAATAACACCATGGCATGAAATCCAGGTTAATAAGCTGGCCAGTGTTAACAAGGCAACAATGCTTGTTTCTGCGTGATGTATTTTTAGGAAGATGCACATGAGGATATGTTGTGGCCGTGTTTACCAAGCAAAGCTATTCAAGTCTCTGAATGATGCTATATTAAGAAAACTGAGGGCCAGGGATAATGCTCAGTAGCATAAGCATCACCTTGGTAAGTGCAAGGTCCCCATACCAGAAAAAAAAAACTGAATTGGTTATTCTGTGTCCCTATATGCACAGGTAGAGGCTTCTATAACCTGGCATGTTTTGGGTCCCTTTACTCAAGTCAAAGAGGTTTGATTTGATCAAATCGAAGAGCCCAGGCCTTCCTTCTCCCAGCTAGCACAGGATCATCCATCTCAGATTTTAGAAGTGTTTGCACATTACTTCACAACGGCAAAAATTGCCTGAGTTTGGAAGAAATAGATTCATAACCTATTTGTGAATAAACCAAGTAAACCAACTTTGTCCATTCTAGAAGAGGATCAACCACTTGAAATTCCAAATAATAGTGGTCTTGAAAGTAAGTTCACGACAACTCCAAATATCCATGCATTCTGAATTCAAGTCAGGGCAGGAGATTTTGAGATGCCACCACACCATTTCCACTTCCAATACCTTATCTTTGTGAAGTGGGGTCTTTTCATGTACTGACAGAAAATGAGATTGTGGAGTAGACTGGTTACAGTATACTTGGCTATCCCTGACTTCCGTCACCACCAGAAAGGATCACCTAGTTGAAAAAAATAAGCTCAGGGATCTTACTGATTCTGCCTGATAATGGGTTGTATAATTATTTTATATCACAATGTAGCAACAATATAAATGCTATACACAAATTGTAATATGCTTAAGTCACCCTAATCCCATCCCTCTTCTCTCATACAGAGAAAAATTGCCTTCCATGAAAATGATCTCTGGTGCCAAAATGGTTGGAAAGTGCCGATCTCTCATATAATCAAATTTGTTCAGCATTTCATAAACATTAGAAAATCATGCCCATACTATTTCCATAAAAGGTCTTCTGAATGGTTTACTGATTATTTTATTCAAATCCTCTAAATTCTAGTTTTTAAAATCTACCTTGATCTGTCAAAAACCTCTCTCAAAACACTTTAATTGTGGTAAAATACACACAGTGTAAAGCTATCATTTTCACCATTCCTGAGTGTCCAGTTCAGTGACACGGAGTACACAGTGGTGCCTTACTTATCAGGGAGATTACATTCCAGACACTCCTGCAATAAGTGAAAATCAGCGAATTAGCGATGTTATATTTATTTTAGTATTTATATACATTTTAAGGCTTTATAAACCCTTCCAACACTCTTATAAATGTTTCCCACACATTAAAAACACTTGTAATATTCTTAATCATTTTCTAAACTTGTAGACCTACATAATTTTAGCAACATACCTATATTTTATGATGCTGCAAAATCCTGCAATATAGCAAGAAATCCACAATAAATAATTTAGACTTTTTGAAAGCACGCGAAACAGTGAGTCCACAAGAGTAACCTGCGAAATAGTGAGGGAATACTGTATTTATATCCCTGTGATACCATCAGCAATGTCTACCATAGTTTTCATTATGCAAGACTGAAATTCTATGCCCATGTAACAATAGCTCATCTACTTGTGTCTATGAATCTGACTTGAAGTACCTCATGTAAGCACAATCAATCATGCTTGTTCAATTTGCCTGACTTACTTTGTTTAGTATAATGTCTTCAAGGTTCTTCCATGTTGCAACATGTGTGAGAATTTCCTTTCTAGTTAAGAATGAATAATATTTCGCTGGATGTGCGTGACATGTTTATCTCTTCATCTACCAATTGACATTGGGATTACTTTTAACTTTGGTTATTATGGATACTGGTGCTATGAACATGAGTATGCAAATATCTGTTCAGGTCCTTCTTTCAATGCTTCTAGGTATCTATTGAGAAGAGAAATTGATGAACCATAGATCTTATTTTAACTTTTTTGGTACTGCCATACCATTTTCTGTGAAGGCAGCACCATTTTACATTTCTACCAATAGTGAACAAACATTCCAGTGTTTCCACATCTTTCCTAACAGTTGTTTATTTCTGGGTAACATATATTATAGATGAACATGACCACAATGAGTGATTAAATTTTATTACAAAACATATGGCCTTTAATCTACCCCCAAATACTCTCCTTCCTTTGTGCACACCTAACCCATCATCCTTGCCAGTATCAGAAGTGGTCCTCTTTTATGTCTTGAGGAGGTGTGCAGAGGGCAGAAAAGTAGACTTGAAAAATATCACAGTATGTTCTTACCCACTTTATTTACTGAGGCTGGCAACATGCAATGTCTGGCTCTTCCCCAAAGTTAAGCTGGTTATTAAAGATAAGCATTTTAATCAGTTCAGGAAGTTGAGGCAGCCACGACTAGAGACACTCATGGAAAAGGACTTCTATGATTACCTGAGAGAATGATAGGGTAAGTATGTTCAAAGGAAAGGACTATTTGAAGGAGATTAATAGCAATTAATCCATTTTTACTTCAATAAATTTATTTTAATACACTTATTTTTAATGTAAATATTCACTATAATTTTCAATCACATGCTGTGTAGTTTTTGTTTTGTTTTGTTTTTTGATGGCACCAGGGAGCAAACTCAGTACTTTGTGTTTGCCAGGCAGGCACTTATGCCATTAAGCTATCATCCTGTCCACACATGCTGTGTAATCTTAATGAGTATGTGATGATACTGCATTGTAACCCTCAGTCAGAAACCTTTTGAGAGATATATTAAAATTCCCACTAAAATTGTGTTTTCATTTTTACACTCTACTACAATTGTACTTTATATATTTGATGATAAAGTTTTATACATAAGGGATAAGGTATATTATGTACTTATTGGCTTTTGTACCTTATTGTCTGGCAAACAACCCCTACTGCCTGCTAAATTGCTTCTAAAACTCAGCAGAGACTGAAGTTAGGTATTCACTTTTTAGGTCAGTCCTTGGAGTTTGTGACCCTTCCAATTGTCTTCTATTAATGCTCTACTCCAGACAGAAATTAATATTAGCACACCACTTGGGAAAGACCCACCATTTGGCCCAACAACATGGGGAGAAAAGGTTGAATATAGTTAAGCTACCAGTACCTCCAATCTCACAATGAAAACCTGAACAGTCAGATTTGGGGCTGGGTCCTGGAACTCCAGCTAAGAACAAGATATACATAGTCCATACTTTCATGAACATTATAGAGAAGAAGGCAGACTACATAAAGAGAGCCAAGCAACTGTGGTAATTTCTGTTCCTTGACTTAAGTTTCACATGACAGAAAGACCTAGCATGGTCTTTCCCTGGATCCAGGGAAAACATCCCTGACCAAGTTAAACTGATACAGAAAGGATCAATGACTTAGCTGTTTTTTGTTTTTGTTTTTGTATTTTAGGGAAGGGACTACTAGGTGTTCGGGGTCTCACTAGATCAGACTTGTAGTGATCCACCTGTTTACAACCTCCCAAGAGCTGGGATTACAGGTGCAAGTCACCACACCCACTCTCAATTGCCGTCTCAGCCCACTGGGGGTGGGGGGAGCAGTAGCATCACAGACTTGAGGGACTGAACCCATGACCGCTGTGCCTATATGCAGGCACTTTAATCGACTGAGCTATTTGACCAGCCCTAACTTAGCTGTTAAAGAGCCTCTGAAGAGTTTCCTGCTTGGGGTACACTGAAGAATTCCCTGGTTAGACTCTGGAGCTATACTGCCATCTTTTAAACCCTGCTCTGTCTTGTTCCATTGAGAACTGTTTTAGAATGAATGTTCATGCCACTCAGGCCAATCTTGATAAATTCATATAACGCAATCCTAACCTACAATGTGCATTATTTGTATTAGAAGGCGGAGGTTTAGGGAGATAATCAAATCATAAGGGTAGGGGCCCTGATGGTGAAATTAGTACTCATTTAGGAAGAAAGCAAAGACACATGATTTCTCTCTCCACTTTGGGGTGATACCAGAAGGAGGACATCAGCAGATTCCAGACATGATGCCACCTTGATCTGGACATCTTATCCTCCAGAACTGTAAGATATAAATTGCTGTGGAGGCCATTGAAACTGTGATAACTTGTTTTAGCAGACTGAACCAAGATCAGGATTTTAAATGAGTTATTTTACATGATTGTAAATAATAGGGTAAGTATTCAATAAAAATGTATCATTTATTGAATAAATATGCTATTACTGTGCAGAGAATATGATGGTGAAAAGACATTGCCTTCATCACACACTGATAGGAAATGGGCCACTTGAAAGATTTCAGTTTTTATCTATGGCCCCACTGTTCCTATACTTCTATTCAAAAATTATATGCTTAGAAATTTATCTTGCAGAATAAACTCTTATCATGTACAACATTTTAGCTATTGCTAATACTGAAAGTTGACAGCAACTAAGTGGCCTACAGGAAGTTGGATAAATTATGACCCATTTCATATGATGAGACTTTTATGCAATTGCTAACATGGAGTTGAAATTCTATTTACTGACATAAAAGAAGATTTAGTATTGTTTGTGTGAATGTCTTTTGTTAGTAACATATTCTAACCCACAGGAGACAAAAGTGCAAGTATTTAAAGCAAAGTGTTAATAGTAATTGTCTCCAGCTGAATATGGCAACTAGGAAGCAACAGAAACCAGCTCTGGTGTACTTGGGGGAAGGGAAGGAATTTCAAGAAGGAGATGAAGTAATTCAGAGAAAGGAAGAAGCTCAACAAGCAGGCTTTGGCGGGACAGAAAGCTGGTGGATCTGGCACCCAGAAATAATAGAACCCTTTCTTTTATCTGCATGAGTGACATAAGTTAACTCAGCCTGTGTGTTTGTCAGTGCGTGCGTGCGTGCGTGCGTGTGTGCGTGTGTGTGTGTGTGCGTGTGTGTGTGTGTGTGTTTTCTGCCACCCTGTCTCCAAACCACTCCGATTCGGTTCTTCAGGAGAGTTTGCTTTCAGCCAGCTTAGATCCCTAAGACAAGCAGCTGCAGCAGCACCACATGTGGCAGGAGAACTGCTGCACCTCAGAGGAGGAAGCCAGCAAAAAGGCAAAAGGAGTAGATGTCCACTGTACTGGAATAGTAGGTATGGTAATTCCCCCCTTTTTTTCTTTTTCATTTTTATTTCTAAATCCTTCTGTAATAGATAGATAGTACTTTTATAACAAGTAAGTTTTTCTTGTAGTTTCAAAACTTCAGAATTAATTTTGCCAAGTTTTTTCTTTTATATCCACTTCTACAACCATTCCTTCTCCATAACCCTATCGCTACCCATGTACTTACTTATTCACACAAGCTATTTTTGTGTAATATGAGCTCATAAGACTCCAATTAAGCATGGAACATTCTTTTTCAATGACATAATGACAAACAAATGTTTGAATTTATTACCTAATGTTAAAGTTGATTTTGAAAAGTAATCACTACAAATTATAGCCAGCATTTACTTAGAACATGTTTGGTATCGGCAAGTGGCCTAAGTCCTATACTGAAGTCATTTTAATGTAAAGTACCTCAGTAGACAAACCAACATTCTTCTCCAACAGAACACTCTTACTGTATTTTATCTTTCCTGAAAAATAGATTCTTCTCTTCTAAGCACTTAAAGGTGTCCCATTCATATGAAATATTCCATGGAAATGATTTTCCTAAATCCCTAAGGGCAAAGCACATGATTGGGTATTATCTTTTTGTGGCACTGAGGAGCTACAAACATGTTGCTTCTTCAGAATCACCCAGTTTTCAACAGAGGTTGATCACATCCCATTTACTGAGCTGAAGGATTTGAGAGCTATTTTCTTAGTTAACATATTTTGCAGTCCTACTGGTGTCAGATTTCATGGAGTGAATCAAAAGCTGATTCTATGTATACCCTAACCATATTCTTAGCCTGTGCTAGGAACCCACAAGGAGGACCCCATCCCAATCATGATGCAGTCTATGTCTTTGATCCATTTTTATTTTATTGCTGTGTATTGATCAATATGGGTCCAGATCCAGTCTCTTGCTAGTGTGGAATCAGCTTACCCAGCAACATTTGTTAAAGAGGCTGTCCTTCTGGTATATATTTTCAGGCCCTTGTGGAAGATCAGTTCCTAATGTGCCTGGTATGGTTTCTTCATCTTCTATTCTACCCACTGAGCCACATGTCTCTTTCTATGCCAGTACCATGTTGTTTTCATCATTGCAGTCACTTGGTCTTTGTTCTATGCAATGATATACATGAAATCATGGGTTGTTGTACCTTATAGTTGTTCCAATATCCATTAAAACTATGTAACTTAACATATATTGGTCAATACATAACCTGAAGGTATGTTTCATACTACATTTTATAAAATACTACATTTTGATAATGTATTATTTCTTTTTGGACTGCTAGCATTCTAGGTACTAAATCCAGTGGTATAAAAAGATAGAGCTTGAGAATGATGAAAGCTGGATATTGGAGCTATGTATTCATCAGACTCCTAACAGGAGATGAGTGGCATGCTCAAATCCATATCATTCTCAAAGAGCTTGTGGATCAAAGCACTATTTGCAAATATGTGAGCAGGGTATGGGCAAGAGAGCCATAGGTACCAATTTTCATGGCATTAGATGGTTTCTACCAGTGTTTCCAGTATAATAATTAAAAGCACCTCCTTTTTTCTCAAGAGTATCATAATGTATGACTATCATAAATTGATTAAAATGTATTTCAAAGTTTAAAAGAGTGTTTCAGTTTGGTTGATAAATTGTATCATCCCTATATATTTAGGGAAATCACAAAGGCAACGAAGTACTCCAGAATGAGGAACAGTGGAGCAGTCACCAGTCCTTGGTCTGGAAGGACATTCCATCTAGCAGGCCACCTGGAGAGGAACTGTGCTTTCAGCAAAGGGACAGACAATTCAAGGCAACCTTGCAGAGAAATAGCTAAGAAATACAAACCTAATCTCTTCATGTCCGCTCTGCTGATCTCCAGCCAGAATTCTGGCTGGCCAAGGAATAAGAATGCCATTCACTGTGCTCCACTTCTTTGAAATCAGTCTCTTTACTCTCCATATGAAGGCCACACTCTGGGATCACCTCTAGGGATCTCCCTGTTTCAACACTGTGTGGGAAGGAAAGTCCCTGGTCCAATCCAGGCCTTTATTAAAGATCAGGGAACCAAGGGAGACTTCTTCTGTGTTCTATCCAGAGGAATGCTTTCCCACCTCCCTCCCGACTGGAATCCTATCAACAAGTGGAGTAAAAGAGCAGCATGAAGTAATGAAAATGCCTGGGACTAAAATTCTGGGAACATCAACCTTGCTATCACCCCCAAGGACCTCTCCTCTGTAACAGATAATAAACAGAGAAAGACATTGAAGGTTTTACCTTCCCTTTAAATATAAATTTTTAAAAAAATACCAAACAGAACTTCTTCTCGCCAAGCGGCGCACACCGGGTTTGCCCCCCCGCGCCACTGCGCCTGGAACTCATCCACTGCTGACACTGGTCCGGGGTGCTCTTTGCGCCTGTCCCATGCCACGCCTGTAGCCCACCCCCTGTTTGGTTTGACCAGCACACCCACCAGGTAAGGATCTCTGAAACTTTCTTTAATCTCCCTGTACAAGCGCACCTGAACTATAATCTGGAACCTATCCACCAAACTCTCTGGCCTCGTGCCAGCCCGGTAAGGACCCTCAGCCTGCGTCCATCCTTGGTCTCAACTCCAAAACTCTGACTCCACCCATAGTTCAGACCCACAAGGCCTCACAACAGCCAGTGGACTGAGCGGTAACTCTCAGCCAGGTACCACTGGAGGGGAACAAGCTGGGTGGATCCAGGAAAAGTCCCCATAGGTGCTAACAGCATAACTTCACCAAAGTGCATAGCTCACTGCTATACAAAATGATAACAACAAGGAGTAAGATGCAGGCACAGGGCCCAAGCCCACCCAAATTAAACACGGGAGATGATGCGGTGGAAGAAAACGAGAATCATGGAACCAAAGACTCTGAAATTGAGATAGATCGAAAACTACAGAAAATTATGGAGCAATTCAGATCAGAGATAACTTCTGAAATTAAAAAAATCCATGAATTAATAGAATCTGGGATGGGTAAACAATTGCAGAAATGTGTGGAACAAATAAGAACAGAAATAACCCTTGAAGTAAAAAAAGACATATCTAAATCAATGGCATC
>PVKN010034507.1:0-11802 GCA_004027915.1 Capromys pilorides
AATAAATAAATAATTTTTAAAAAAGTTTTAAAAACCCAAAAGATAGGAGCACTATCAATATTATATAAAACTACTTTAGGCTCTGTGTGTAAGGTATATATGAAACATAAATAGATTTCATGCTTAAACTTGGATCCATCCTCCTCACTGTGTATACGCAATATAAAGAACTTGGAAAAGAATCCAAAATCCAGAACACTTCTGATCCTAGGCGTTTTGAAAAATGAATATCCAGCCTATATTTGCTTTTAAGAAATAAAGCTTTAAATACACAGATCAATGTCTGAAATTTTTCCTAATTCCATTCTTTTCTCTCCTTCTAAGGCATTACCATCTTGAATTTGGAGTTTATGAATTGTATATATGTTTTTATGTCGTACATGCTTACTATATGTATCCACAAAAACAGATGGCTCGTTTTGCGTATTTTAAACTTTATATCAATATTACACTATTGCGATTATTCTCTGCAACTTTTTTCTTTTTTCTCAAGTTGTTGAGATGCTTTCATTATCACTTTTATACACTACTTCATTGTGTGATCATACTACAGTTAATGAAAACATCCTTCAGCTTAATAAATAATCACGCAAAGGATATTTCTGTGTTTGCCTCCCAATACATAGTTGTGAACCCTGACGAAGATTAAGATGAGCCCTTAGCAGTGTATTTGCTGAGTTACATGATGTATACATCTTTACCTTTGCCAGACACTGCTCTCCACAAAGATTGCATATCAGTTTATGTCCCCATCATTTTTGTACCTGCAACGCACGAAGTTTTTTTCCACCTGGTTGCCACGCTTGAAAAATCTTTAATATAACTTGGAAAGCTTCTTTTTAAACTGAAGTTTATGCTTCATCTCGTCTATTTGCTTTAGCCTAATATGAATTAATTTGTCTCTCCAAGTCTTGATTTTACTATTTATAAAATGAGAATATCTTTTTGGGTGACTGGAAGAATTAAATTATATATATATATATATATATATATATATATATATATATATGTAAAAGTGTTCAGAGGACTAGAATTTAGCATGCACTTCATGAATACTAGTAGCAATGACAGAAATATTAGTAAGTTATAAATATTAATAAATTAACTCAATACATATGGAGTTCTTTCCATTGGGTCCAGCATTGTCCTAATTGGACTTATTATTTACTCCTAGAGATTGGTATAAAATTAGCTTAATTTTGAAGATAATGGATACCAATCATACACAGTTGAAGCACAGTGCTCAAAATCTCAGAGGAAATAAGACACTACTGGGTTCTAATCACAGGCCTGTCAGAGAGTTGGAACTTTACCCACAGGCAATGGAGAATAATTAAAAGGGGCAATACTAACAGATCAATCGATCCATTTACCTATCTGACTTCAAAGTCGGTACCGCCCTATAACTGGTAATCATTATTGTGCATAATGATCAACATAGAGGAGAGGAAGGTGAAGAAGTTCAGAGTTAGATGACCCACTTTGTACCTAGATTTGTACTAGGGAATAGAGACATACTCTGGGGACCAAGACACTTCTTTTGTGTAGTGCCTGTCTGGAGTTGTTCCAGTGTTTCTCAAGATATAGTTCCTAGAACATCTGTCTCACAATCATCCTTGACCTTTACTCAACCTTAGGTTCCTATAGGACTCCTAGACATTTTGCTTCTTTAGGTTTGTAATCAAAGCTTTTCTGATGTAAAGTGTGACAGCCACTGGTCTGCTGGTGAGAAGATGATCAGCACAACAACTACAGTGCAGATAGACAAGGGTTACAACCGTGACTGGGAAGAAATTTCTGGAGTGGTACGGTTTGTGTACAGGTGTTCCCCCAAAGCCTCATGCAGTCATCAGGCAGCTTCTGCAGCTTGTGATTATTGAGCTTGTGGATGCTGCACTGCCCTGGGTCAGGTAATTTGTATTACAATGTGAAGAGGAGAAAAGGCTGGCTAGCTGCCTGAGCTGCTGCCACTCCTTTTTTCTTTCTGCTATTTGCCACCACCATGAAAGATTATTCTCTGCCACGTGCCGTGCCACTCTGCCTTGGAGCCAGCCAAGTACAGACTGAAACCTATATAACTGTGAGCTAAATAAACCTTTCCTTTCTTCATTTTGAGTGCTGAGCATTTGTCAGAATGAGGGAGATGCATAACTAAAATATGGAGGAAGCCTTGTCTTTTATTGTGATTATTTTCTGCAACTTGCTTTTCTTTTTTCAAGATTTTTGAGATTCTTTCATTATAACTTTGATCTATAATTTCATTGTGTGATTACACTGCAGTCAATGAAAACATCCTTTTGCTAAGTAAATAGAGACTGAAAGATCAGAAAAAGCAAAGGGAGCAGGTAAAAAAAAGGGAGATTCAGGAGGAAGAGACACTGTTTACAAAAGACCAGAAGTAAGAGAAGCTCTTTTAGGCAACAGAAAATACTTCAGAAATTCAACAAGTTAAGGTGTGGACAAAAACTGGGTCACACAGCTTTGCCGGTCCTGCTGGTAAGTCTGGACTTGATCATACAGGTGGTGGAAAATGACTGAAAGTTATCTATTGAAAAAAGTACAGTAACAGTTTTGAGTTTAAGACCCCTTTGGTGGCCCCAAGGTAGGGAAGATGTTGTGAGATAGGCAAGGCCAGGTTCTCCTCAGGCTATGAGGGCACAGGTATGCTGGCCAGGACCAAGACAATGATGGTGTGAGAAGAAGGAAAGTAGACAGATAAAAGAACCAACAGTAGCTAATTACTGATTGGATGTGTCTGGGTGAGGAGAAAGAACATTCAAAGCTTCTTTTCTTCAGCAAATTAGATCAAGGGTTGTAAGCTTCACCGTATAGTAAAGAAATCACTCAAAGAGAAGCCAGTGTGGAAAGGAAATGAGATCATTCCAAACATACTGAATTTGAGGTTCTTATAAAATATCGAAGTACAGCTCTTTAAAAGCTAGTTGGAAGTGTAGGTCAGTGGGGAATCCTGTCAGCTGCTTGCTCAGTACCCTTACCCCCTGCTTCTTTCTTGTCAGAAATCAGTTTTGTTTGGAATGATACCATTGCCAACTGAAGTAGCTCCCCGCTAGGCTCTTGCCTGTTTCCTAGACTTTCTATGATTGCTCCTGAGACCCTTGTTCTGAGCAAACAGATCTAAATAGATATCGCCGAATAGAGGTTCTGGAGAGGTTATTTTTTTCCTGATGACAATGATTCAGCACTGCAGACACTTCGTCTTTGGCCCTTGCCCTTTTCTCTTCTTAAACAAAGTTGAGAGATTTGGATAAGAAGTGGCTAATTTTGTGACCAGGAGGATTAAGCCATATGCAAACAGCAGGAAGACCAAGGCTTCTGGCATTGTGCAGCTGAAGTAGCGCCCTAAGCTGTCCACCACCTGAGAAAAATATCTCTCATTAGGGTCAAGACCCTAGAATTGATTTTCTATCACCTGAAGTAAAGCATGATCCTAACTGATTTAAAAGCTAAAGTTCTGGTTAAAGGACAGAGAAATCTTGGCCTATAGGCGAGAATTCTTTCTTTGAAAGAAAGAATTCCTGTTTATAGGTCTAGTGTCTTTAGTCTTTGTTATTGTTAGTGTTTCTACAACCTCATTTAAAATGAAAGAAGTTAGGGCAAATCAGTGAATACTAAATTCTGTGGAAGTTACTTTATAAATCTTTCCAGGTTGTTAATCAAGGGTTGGTGACTTTGGTCATATGTGTGGTGACTTAACTCCCAGGGGTCATATTTTAGGCTCTGAAGCCAACCCAGTGAACCTCAGCTTTTCACTGGTTTCCACAAATCAAAGAGCTTTAGAGTTCTCTCAGGGAACAATGTTAATACTGTTCCAGACCTGGCTTGCAAATCTTTTTGACTGTCTCAAACTTTAACACAGTTATTTGCCATAGACTCCTAAGTGATGTGTTTGATTCCTCTCTCTTCCTTTGCCTACCCCACTCCAAAAAAAAAAAAAAAAAAAAAAAATCTATTTTCTCTAATACTTGGATTTGTACCTTTGATTCCTTTCTTTTGAACACTTCTACTGTCACTAGTATAAACACTAAAGTCCTCCTGACAGTATATTAGGCCCCAACTTTCCAATGTCATTGTGATAATTATCCTCCCTGCCCCATATCTGCACGCAAGTTCAGCCACTGTAAATGTTTCTTTCTGCCCGCCGTTCTCCTCTGCATTCAAGCTGTTGGAACCTGATTTGTTGCCCAGATATTCTTTCTGTGCCTTGCATTCTGACAAACTACCTCCATCTGCCGACTGCAGCCAGATTAATCTGCTGGTCTTCCCAGCAACTGGGGAGCTTCTCCTTCTCCTTCAAACCTCATTCCCAGATTCTCTGAAATTCTGTTGGTTCTATAGATGAATTGTCTAAATTTGCCCTTTTCTCTCTAGTGAGACTGTTGCTCACTGTGACAGTCTCTTCAGGAGCCATCAATCTACTCTTTCTCAGTATACTCCATCTGTTTTCCCTTCCACAAATGTAGCTGTCAAGCCATTGCTTAAAGCCCCCTAGCCTCCTAACTGTCCCCGTGGACCTCTTAAGCCTCATTCCTACAGTCCAGTTGCAGAGGGAGACCACACACAGTGCTGGCACCGCGGCACCCACAATCTTCCCTGTCCAGCACAGACCCTTCCTCTGAGCTTCTGCTGGGCCCTGGGCACCAGAACTGCTGAGAATGCTCCTGGCAATAAACAGCCTGGGCTCCAGCCTCTACTCAGCTGCCTACCCTTTGCTACCAGGAATCTGTGTCAGTTCCATCTTCTATAAATGAAGCTAAAAGTAGAACTCCTAGGACTATCAGATTTCAAAAGATAATCCTGCAAAGTATTAAGAATAGTGTCAGGTAGAGGGTAAATATATAAGTGTTAGCTATTTTAATAATCTTTTACGTTCAGTTCTTATCCTCTTCTATTGCTTTGAGTAATTTCTGATACAGATACAGTGGCACACACTTATAATCCTGGCACACTAGGTAGATAGAAGCAGGAAGATTGCAAGACAACTTAGTGATACCTTGTCTCAAAATTAAAAAAAAAAATGAAGAGCTGAGACTATAGCTCAGAGTGGAGGCATCCCAATGCTAAAAAACAAATTAAAAAGTAAATTTGCTACCTTGCCTGATTGGTGTCGTGTCCTGTTTATTTTACCAGTTAAATTATTACCTAATTCATAAAAAGGAACTATGCTATTCTACTTTGTATTCCTGATGGTGGATTTAAATCCTGGCATACAATAGATGTTCAATTCATTTTTACTGATTCCCATGTAAACAGACTTTTACTTATTCAGGTTTCGCAAAAGTGTTGAGAAATTGCCTTAACCATATCCAGCTATACCAAAGGCTAAGGATTAGGGCACAAGCCAGTAACACAAATTGGTATCACTGTTGACTGCAGATCAGAAGAAAGGCCTAGCGATAACTTGCATATCACAAGATCACGGGCTGGAGAGGAAATTCAGCAGTCTCAGTGCCTGCCTGGTAAGTACAAGAACTCAGATTCAACCCTTGGTACCACATGTACGTTGCCCCAGAACCCTGGATGTGTCCTGCTGGTCAGTGAAACTGGGTGTGGTAGTGCATACCTGTAATCCCAGTGATGGAGAGGCTGACAGGAGGATCACTACAAGTCTGTCCCTGAATCAATAAATAAGGTATAAAAATCATAAGATCACTTAACCTGTGGTGAACTTACATATCTGTTTTTCATGTTTTCAAATTTTCCTTTTACAAAGTATATTTTACTATATATACGTATAAGTAGATATACATATATAATATATATATATATATATATATATATATATATATATTCTTGTATTTATTTGGTACAAGGTCTCACTATGCAGCTCAAACTCATAGTGATCCTCCTATCTCAGCCTCCTTGACAATGGGATTATAGGTGTGCACCACCATGCCTAGTTTTGGTGCTTGATTGGCTTGGGGCTGGCACAGCATGCAATATAGGGCATCCAACTAGGGTTCTTATGCTTGCCAAGCAGGCATTTAGATCACCAAGCTATATCCCCGTCCCCTACATTTATGAAATGGTGATATATATGCCATGAGGAAAAAATGGATTCTAATTTGGATTTCGTTAGTCACCTTGCAAAATAGTAAAAAGAACTTTCAATGGAATATGATCAAAAACTTTCAAAATTTGGCTTCTTTTTTCCTAGTTGGAAAATAGATACAGTTGCTCCTCAGCTTACTGTGTAGGGTCATGTCTAATAAATCCTGTTTATCACAGTAAGTAAAAACAATCTAAGTCAAAAATGCGAGTAATTCACATAATCTGCCAAGCATCAGCATCCAGCCTTGGCTACTTTAAATGTGTTCGGAACACTTACATTAGCCTATAGTTGGGAAAAACCATCTAGCACAAAATCTATTTTATACTAAAATGTGGACTATGTAATATAATTTTTTACTACTGTCCTGAAAGTGAGAAAAAGAATACTTGTACAGGTACACTTTTATACTATAATAAAGTCAATCACTGTAAACTGAGGAACATCTGGAGAGGCACTGCAAATAATCTAAATATGGGGATAGTCAAATAGATATATCAGAATTAAGTAAACTGTGGCACATCGACAAAATTGTGATGTAACTATCAACATATTTGCATTTTAATACAGTGAGAAATTCTTAAAAAGAATATAAAATTTAAAGATAATATTAGTTCTATCATGTAAAACAATCCTCAGATAAAATACTTAGAAAACATACACTTGAAGGTGACAATGGATATTACCAGTTGGTGGGACTTTGAGTGATTTCTTTTAATCCTGCTTTTTTTGGTATTTTCTAAATTTTACAACATGATGCTGTATTTTTTGAATTCAGCTTTATTCAGAGATAAATCAAACACCACACAGTTCAGCCATGTGAAGTATAGAGCTTAATAAGGTTTTTTCCTATATCCAGAGCTGTGCAGTCATGACCACAACTTAATTTCAGAACAGTTTCATAATTTCCGAAACACACCCTGTGCCCATCAGCACTCACTGCCTATTCCTTCTGCCTCTTTCAGCTGCAGGCACCCACTAATCTACTTTTTATCTCTATAGATTTGCCTATTATTTCTTCTCTCCACCTTCATCCCCTGTAATACTGGGGCATGAGCTAGGCTTTTGAACTGAGCTACATCACCAGCTGTTTCATTATTTTTTATTTTTAGGATAAGGTCTAGCTAAGTTGTCTAGGTTTGACTTGAACTTTTGATTCCCTGCCTCAGCTTCCCAGAGTGCCAGAATTATAAGCATGCACCAGTACACTTGGCTCTTTCCTTCTTATTACTTCACTGTAGAGATGGATGTATGACATTTTAATCCATCTATTAGCTGATGGACATTTAGTTTGTTTCTCTCTTTTTGAATATTTTTAATAATGCTGCTACAAAGACTTTGTGAAAGTATTTTTTTCTTGATAAATGTTTTCAATTCTCTGGGTACATACTCAAATGTAGATATTCCAGGTCATACAATAACTTTTGTTTAGCATTCTGATGAGTTACAAAAGTTTTTTCAAAGTTATTCATCATTTGACATACCAGCAAGGACTGTGTAACAGGTCCAGTTTCTCCACATCTCCACATCAACACTTGTTATTGTCTTTCTGATTATAGCCATTCTCCAATGTGTAAAAAGTGGCGCTCACTGTATGTTTTTAAATTTTATGTATTTGGTATAGGGTCTTGCTGTGCAGCTTGGACTTGTAATGATCTTCCTGTCTCTGCCTCCCCAGTGCTGGGATTACAGATGTGTGCCTCCACACCTGAACTTGGTGGCCAGCTCAGCATGCCTGGGGCAGGGCCAGCAAGGCATGTGGTATGAGGAATCAATCACAAGTCCTTGCGCTCACCTAGGCAGGTGCTTAGACCACTGAGCTGTCTCCCGGCTCCACACACACTGCATTTTTCATTTGCATTTTTCTAAAGGTTAATGATGTTGAACATCTTTTTCATGTATATCTTGGTCATTTGCATATGTCCCTTGGAGAGATGTCTGCTCAGATTCTTTGCTGAGTTTTTAATTGGGTTGCTGTTGTGATGGCAGTGGTGGCAGCAGTAGAGGTGGCATAGTGTGTGACACTTCTGAGACAGAGACTTGGTAAGTTGCCCCAGCAGAATTCAAACTTTCGCCTCCCGAATGCTGAGATCGCAGCATGTACCACCACACTCAGTTTCAGTTGTCTTTTGACTATCGAGGTGTGAGTTCTTCATATATTCTGGATACAAGTGTCTTATTAGACATATGATTTACAAATACATTCACCCATTCTATGGATTGTCTTTTTACTTTCTTTATACCACTTGCAGCAAAAGTTCTAATTATGAAGTCAAATTGATCTATTTTTTTTTCTTGCTTTTTATGGCTGTGTTTTAGACATTGTTAAGAAAGTTATCCTAAGATTACAAATAACTACTTTTATATAAGTGTCTAAAAATTTTATAGTTTTAGCTTTAGGCTTATGTCTATGATCTTTTTTAAGTTATTTTGTTTGTTGTGGTGGGTCTCTTCCTTCTATTGCATGTGGGTATCATCTGTCTTAGCGCTATTTGTTAAAACACTATCCTTTCATCCTGAATAGTCTTGGCATTCTTGTCAAAAATTAACTTATTAATTAATTAATGATTCTACCTTCTTCAGACAATTTGCCTCTTTTCCCCCACTGTTAATGAACACTTGCAGGGTATTGCCTCAGCCATGGCCCCTTGTCTTCAGTCACTTAGCTGCTCAGGGGTTCTTGGCTAGTGGGGTCCTGAAACCTCCTATTTACTCCCAGGAAAGTATTATCACACTCTATTATTGATACCTAGGCATTGTTTTGATTATATATTTCATGATCAAGTAACTTTGAGTATACATTTCTTAATATTCATTTGTATATATTTATTCATTTATAAATTATATATTTATGATTATTATATATTAAACACACAAAATGCAAATAAAATGCTTAGAAATGGAAGTCTTCCCTACCTCAATGGCTCTTATTTCTCTGTAGACTGTCTTCTTAGACCTTTCTTCTGTGTTTCCCCTGTCCATCTAACTGTGACCTACTACACAGCAGGAGCTTAAAGTTTGTACAAAAAGCCTTCAGATAGCCTATTTCTGCTAACGTACACTGCTTCTATTTGTAGGTTTTGCACCTCACAAGTAGAAGTTTTGCCTCTCTCTTTGGCTAGGATCACTTTGTAGAGAGGCTGGGACCTCTATAAAGGAGGTGGCACCTGTTAGGATGTGAATAAAGGGAACAGAGGGCTCCAGGCAGCTGAAATTCAAAGGACAGGCCGTGAATTACCAAATGGGGCCCAGATGAAAGCTGTTGCAGCTGTACTGTATTTGAGTCCCAAGGCAGGCGGTGACTGCGCACATTCCCAGGCAGGGGAAAGTTTGGTGGAGCTGAATGCTAAACGCAGCCGGGGTTGGATCTGTTTTCACAACTCACCCTGGCCACGCTGGAGTTGCTTCCAGTCTTGCAGCTGGAAGTGCTAGAGACTGTTGGTTGCCTGGAGGGTAGGGTACAATTACAGGCAAGAGGCACAGACCTCTGCTCGCTGGAACGAAAGCCTGCGGTACTCTGCTCTGTTTGGCACACTGTTTTAGGCTCTCAGCTCTTTTTCTCTCCTTTTGGTCCTTGGTTGTTGCCCTTTCCCTTTGTCATCAGAACGTCTTGTATACCTAAGCTGAGGGAGCTGGTGGGTACGCTGTTTCTGAGCTCCCTTTTGAGGCCTGCATTTTGATGGTACAGGTTTAATCAAGCAGGGGCTTGACAGAGGTTTCATCCACCTCACCCCAATTAAATCAAACTGCCTACACATCAGTGTAGGCTCAGACACATCCTGCCAGAAAAGGGCCTCCAGAGCACTGGGAACCACCTACCTAGCGCCAGAGGCGCACCTCGTCGGTCGGCGGCCCACTCCCACCGCTTTCCCAGTTAAGGAGCCCACCAGCCCTCGGGGAAGTAGGACGCTGCCCACGGATGGCCTTTGCTGCCCCTGCCCCTCAACCTCAGCCACGGGCGGGGCTCCCGCCCGGAGTAGGCGGCCGGCCTGGCTCCGCCCCTCGGGGCAAGGGGGCGGGACCTCCCGCAGGGCAGCCCGGAGCGCGCGGCAGGCTTGGCTCCGCCCCTCGGGGGAAGGGGGCGGGACCTCCCGTAGGGCAGCCCGGAGCGCGCGGCAGGCTTGGCTCCGCCCCTCGGGGAGGAGGGCGGGGCGCGAGGCGCCTGCGCGCCGCCGGGGCGCGAGCCAGCTTAAGAGCTGCCGAGCCCAGCACCGGAGCGCGGCTCAGGGCGGCGGTGGGAGCAGGGGCGGCGCGATGGCTCCGGCGGTGGAACGGGAGGGCTACTGGGACCCCACGACGTCCACGCTGGACTGGTGTGAGGAGAACTATGCTGTGACCCCGTACATCGCCGAGTTCTGTGAGTGTGGCCTGAGGCGGGCGCTAGGGCGCCGCGCTGTGCGGGGACGCGGTGTGGCGGCGGCGGGCGAACTTGGCCTGCAGGGAGGCGCCAGGCCGGGCCGGGGGACGGAGAGGGGCGCGCTGGGCCAAGGGCACCGAGGGGCGGGCGCGGCGTCCGGGTGTCGAGTGAGGACTCCAGGGTTCGGCGCTGGCGGCTGGGGGCCTTCTTGTCGGGACGGAGCGGACTGGGGAGCCGCGGCTGGAGCTGAGGGGAGAGTGGAGGAGCCGGGCGGGGAGCAGGAATTGCTACCTGGCGGCGACATGGGGCTGGGCTGGCGGCGGGGAGTGGTAGGGGCCGCCGCGGATCGGAGCACGCGACACCTGCCTTGCTGCTGTCGCCGCCAGCCTTCCCAGCGGGGCTGGGGAGAAGGTTGTGCTTCCGAGGGCATCCTCCTCCTGCTACTCGGTGAGCATACGAGGGTCTTTCTGCGCCTCCCTGTACTTACTAGTGAGCCTCACTTGCTGCAGGAAAGAGTGAGCGTTTCTGAAGTTCGACACCCCCAGCTCTTCCCGGTCTTCAGGTACCAGAGATCCTCCGCGCTCTGAGTAAGCCTCTCCAACCGTCAGTTTGCACCAGAAGTGGAAGACAGCCCCTGAGCTACCTTCTTCCTCGTGCCAGGCCTTCCAGGCAGGAGGGAGCTCGTCCCACGCCTGCTACGCTGTCTTATCTGACTTCCTAGGAGTTAATGATCGTCTGAGGACACATTCTTCCAAATTGCGCCCTCTGAGTACTTAAAGTTCTGCATCTGGTTACTGACCTGAGAGGCAGGCACTGCTGGGCTGGCCAGGTCTGGGGTGGGTGTGTGGGTGGGTGGGGGGCTTTCCTAGGTAGGTGGTCCAGAGAAACATGACCATGAGGGAGAGGACTTAAAATCATGTTGTTTGAACTGGAAATATGTAACTGTTTTCCCTCTTACTTGAAAGTCCAAACATTGAATAGGCTGTCATAGAAGTAGTTAACTGTCTCAGTTTCACTAGAATGTGGAAGTTCTCTAGAAGATTCCCAGTTTCTCTTAAGGGCAATAGGTGGAGGAAATTAATTGTAAGGGAGACAGTTTTGCTTCAGTATAAGGAAAAGCTTTCTAGTCAATGATGATATTATCATGGAACAGGTTGGCTTGGGTGTTAAGCAGGCTTCTGTCACCAAAAGTATTAGAGTAGACCATAGTTGGTCTTAGGTGCTTTGCAACGTTATCAGTCTGCATAGGTGATAATGACCCAGTTTAGGACAAGATTTTGGATTAGAATCAAAAGAGAAAAATGATCACTGAGTCATGTAAACTACAAGAGAGCAAGATACTAGTGTTCTGGCAGATAGCTCTGAGAAATGGGAAATG
>PVKN010034508.1:0-11812 GCA_004027915.1 Capromys pilorides
TCTTGATAGCAAAATTCTGTGTACTCATCTCCCAAATCTTTTCTAGGCATATGCCCTCCAGGAAGCTTCCCAAGTTTACTAGAATATAAAGGACATTTGTTCTGCCATCCCTCCCCCCTGATTCTTTTTACCTCCTCCTAAATGTGAAGGAACCTTGATAGAAAGTATTTGTGCAGAGAAATGTGTGCTCATAATGCAAGATAGTTCCCAGGAAGCTGGATATGGCTGAGCAAATGCATGAGGTACCATCTAGCATTTGCCTTATTATGGCCATAAGAATAAAAGAGGACACATTTTACAAAGAAAATAGGAGCAGCAAAAATTCTGTAGTTGAGCTATTTTGGAATCCAGAGTTCCAACCCTGGGAGTTTGTGGTGCTGGTGACGGTTAGTTGGTTGGTTTGATTGACTGAAGGTTGGTTGGTTGATTGATCGATTTTTTAACTGATTGTGTGCTAGGGACTGAGGCTAGGCGTCACATGTGCAAGTGCTCTACCACTGAGCTACACCCCCCAGCCTCTAGTATGGGTTTTTTTTTGTGGGGGGCTGGCTCAGCCCACCCAGGGGGCAAGACTAGCTGTGGTGCCAGAATAGAACCTCAGTCCCTGTGCTTGCCTAAGCTGGCCTAAGCAGGTGCTTTAGACTGCAGAGCTATCTTGCTGGTTCCTAGGTTTTAATTTTATCAGTCCTTATCTCTTACTTGAGACTAAAATATCTGCATTTACTTTGCACCTCATTAACTACTCTGAAATCCTGTTTTTGGTTTCTTGGTCATCAGAAAACCTAACCAGGTGGCTTTTTCTCAGTTGCCAAAGCAGAAGTCAGTACTTGCAGGTCCGAAGCATTTGACCCACACTGAAGTACTCAGTGGTGTCAACATTCTTTGTTCAGTGAACATAGCGGGGTCATCTATTCCGGTGTTAGTAGATATACAACAGCTGCAGGCCGTCACATGGTATCTGCCCCAACACTTTAAATGTGACAAAGAAGAAAATGAGATCAGGTAAGAGAAACAAGAGACTAGCAAGCTTGCCTCACCTGTTGGAAATCTCAACTGAGCCTGGCTTGAAGCCACATCTTTAAAGAGCCAAACATGCAGCTGAATACACATGCATGCATGCCTCTAATCTTCCCAATAGTTCCAGTAAAGTGTCTCACTTCCCTCGAGGAAAAGACAGAGTCAAGATGTGAACCAGGCCCTGAGCCTTCTAAAACTCTTCATTTATAGCACTCCTACCTTCGCAGCTTAGCATGAAGACACAACTTTTGCAACAAATCCCCTTCCAGAAGGAATTCTACTCATTTCAAGAACTCAGTACAATTTTATAGGCAGATCCACACATATTTCTCTCAAGAGCCTGATTTCTCCATAGCTGGATTTGGGAGTAAGATATAATTTCTAGAATAACTCAATTAAATGTGATAAGAGATAACAACTTATAGGCAAGAACAAGTTTAAGATAGATGATAACAAATTATTTTATAATCTTGTTGTTTTGTACAACTCTCACACTATTACACTTAGGTAATATATTTTCAGTTGTTGATGTTCCAGTTGCATAATATACCAGCTTTCAAAATCGTTTTCTGTAATATTCTTTCATTCACCCATTGTAAAAACCTTCTAAGGTATATAAAAAGGAAATAGCATCAAACCCTATATATTCAGTGTTTGCCCATACACACATGCTTATGATAAGTTTTAATTTGTAAAGTAGTCATAAACAGTAAAAGATGTATAATAATAACTAATAATAAAATTGAACAGTTATGATAATATGCTGTACATTCACATAAAAGATATGTGAATAGGGTCCTCTCTTTCTCCAGAATCTAGAATCTGAAATCTGGAATTTAGACAAATATTAACATTTTTAGACCACAGTTGACCACAGGTAACTAAAACCAAAGACAAGGCTGGGATCTGACTATGCTACTACTCGGCTGCTTCTAGACACCAGAATGTGACCAGAGAGAAGAAAGCAGGAACTTAAACTTGTGTTGATATCTTTTTATTTCTTTGTCCTGTAGTCATTCCATGAAGGTTCACAGTATTTTTCATTTCACTCTCACGTTTATCCTAAATAACTTACATTTTCAGAGAAGTGAATAAAGTAAGTGACCGTTCACTCTGCAAAAACCCATGCCGAGCAATATGCCAGGTATGGCTCAGAATTGGACGAGCACAGTGGACCCAGTGGGCTGTTTACCTGCCCTCTCGGACCCACTGAGTTAGCCAAGAAGATGAAGAGCATGTCTATGGCAGGAAGCACAGCGCATGAGAAAAGGGCTCCAGTGTAGTTCTGGTAACTTTGAAAGCTGCTGAGACAAAATGAAGGTTACATTGAGATAGAAGAATAAAAAATGATAGCCCAGATGATCTGATTCAACATTTAAAAATTAAACACTAGAGCCAGCGCAGAAGAACAAGGTGCACAGTGAGGTTGGATCCTGAAGCTGGAGTCAGATCAGTGCAGGGTCTCCTGCTCACTCCCGGCTCAGCTTTCAGCTTGATGAAGCGCTGCCTGTGAAATGTGTGCCGCTCCACGCCAGGAAGTACGTGGGCGGGGGGGGGGGGGGGGGGGGGGGGGGGGGGGGGGGATGGGGATGGGATAGGGGACCCTAAAATGTCTCAGCCTCTTCACACATGTCAAACTCTTCCATATTCTATCCTAATACAGAAGCAGCTTCAACGACTGAGGGTGGGGTGGGAGAGCACAAGTGTGAGCCAGCGAAGGCTTTGCTTCCCACTGCTGCGCAGGGATCATTCAGGCATATTTCCACACTGCAGATATTTTATCATTTCTCATAAGCAAGTTACACAACTCAGTGATTAAATTACCAGCATAGCTCCTATTTGAGTAGAGAAGGTTCAAGGTTGTTTCTTGCTCTTGCACTTTGGAGCAATTCTTTCTTAATCTCTGTATTTGGAAGAAGAAAACATAAAAATTAGGTCCAATCACCAATGGAGAAAACGGCAGCACTTGAGCTCATTTGTCATCTGCTAGAGCCCCTGTGTCTAACCTCAGTCCTGTGTTTAGATTTATAAAGTGTGAGATCATTGTTGGTTTCATTTATCTCTGTTATTAAATTTACTAGATCTCCTTCAATTGACATTATATCTTCTTATCTAATTCAAATTAATGTCTTACTCATGGCTAGAATGCAGATGGTGAAATCTCATTATTAATTCAATAATTGCAATAATTTCATTGTTTTGCTTTCCTAATAGAATCTTGAATTGATAGCCTGTGCCTGACATTCTACCCAGTTTCATTAAACTTCTCTGAAAACTGTTCTTGAGAATCCCCAATGTCTGAACATTTCTATGAGGATGGAATTTTCATGCACTACTTTTTAACTAACATTTATCTTGTACTCTTTTTCTTATAAACAGCATAAGAGCTACCATATAGATTCTATGTTTGTCTTTTTTGTTATTTTTGTAATTAAATATGCTGGTGGCATAGTGGCCATAGACATTGGCTTTGGTATAAGTCCTATGTTCAAGTCTAAACTCTGTGACCCTAAATGACTAAGCCTCAGTTTCCCTAACAGTAAAATGGGGATAATCATAATTACTCTATAGCATTTTTAAGAGACATAATTGAGGTTATTTTTAATCTGTCAATGTTGGCTGGTTAATCCGTTAGTCTGATAATGTTGACTAGTTCAGTGACCATGCTTCACCCAAATAAAGTACTATACTCTGTATTCTGCTTGACTAGAAGCAATGGTTTATCATTTAAAGGTCTAAATCAACCCCTCTGCACTGGGCTATGGAGGGGATTTTTTTCCTGCCTTGTGATGTTCTGTGACCAGAATGTTTGCATCTGAATCATTAATGCCTCCTTATGGCATGCACACAAACCAGCCTCTAAACTCTCATTTTGTTTGATTTGGTTTCATTTTGCTGACAAACTTCCCCATTCCTACTGTGGACCTCTGGGCCTAGAGCAGGGGGCACACTGCCCCTCAGCACCTGCTCCAGGTGAATAGCCCTAAGTGGCATGCTTGAGATTCCCAACTGCAACAACCAGTGCTGCCTGGCAGTCAAAAGCAGCAGCCGGGGTGGCTGGAAGGAGTCAAGATAAGGGCAGATGATTATCACCCATGCGCAGCTTGAAAAAACGGAAACACCATGCCAGTCCCATGCACTCTCTCCTACCTAGGGCTTAACATATACTCTTTCCTCGACCTGCAACATTCTTCTCTACACTCCTCCTCCCCAAGACTAGTTCCTACCTATCTACAAAGTCTTGCATGCCACTTTCACCAAGCTAGCTTCTGTCCTCACAGATTGTTAAAATCTCTGTTGCAAATTTCCGTGGCATTTTTAAATGTAAATGGATAGTTTTTGTTTTATGCAGTTTAAATATGCATGGCCACTTCAGTCACCATTATTTTGTTAAATAATACCAGTCCCTCCAATAGCACAGTTTATTTTTAATTTATTTTTTATTACTTTTAATAAGAAATAACAATATGATAGTTTCAAAACACATTAGTAGTACATTCGCAATAACTGACACATTGTATATTGTTATCCTCATAGTAGTTATACAGAGCAGAGGGTGTAGACATGATAAATTTTCTAATTGATATTGGTAAGAAAAGAAAAAAAGAAAAAAATTTCTTCTCTTAGAACTAAGAGGAAGTAGGTGTATATATAGTTCAATGTTCCATTATTGCAATGGGTTACCGGTGAAACTGACAATGTTGGAGGCTGTTGGTTTAAGCCTCTTACAGCTCATCATACTAATCTAACTCTGTATTTTATGCCTCATAATTAAGCTTTTCCGCTGGGTGATCGAAGGCAAGTTAAAGCAAGACCTGTATAACCAAAAATTCATCTTTTGTATCTTCCAAGGTCAAATCCCCTCAGGATTAACTTTGGAACCACGTACAGTGCTTTGTAGAACTGTTGTCAGTGTCAGCCATCTGGATGAGTCACGGCTTTGTTTGACCAGTTTGCTCTCTGTGAAAGCCTGAGGGAATGTTTTTTCTCTAGGAGACTTTCCTTAGACACACTATACTTCATTTATCCCTTTCTCTGAGGTCCCGTAATCTCCTTGAACAGAAAATCTGGAAAACCACTGAGTTATAGGATGTTAAAGCACAGATTCTCTTATGTCCTGAGTTCTCACTGCCCTTGAAGGACTAGGGCCAAAATGTTGGCTATCTTCGTAGCCCTTCTTTTTCTCCAATTTTTGATCTGTTTACTTACATTCTCAACCCTCCAACAGAGAAACTTCGTGATACTATTGCTCTAAAATATAGGTAATTGATGAATATCAAACATCTTAGACTTAGCTTGAAATTAGTATTTTCCATCAATCATTGATATTCTAATAACTCTCTATAGAATGTGATAAGAGCAGTTATATCTTTTTACATAGACATTTAGAAATCCAAGGATGTACAAAATTGTAGCCTGTCAAGCCTATGGCATTTTGTCTAGTCTCTTACTCTCAATTATACCCTTTTTTGTTTTTTTGTTAACCAATCATTTACTTGAGAGAGAGTATAGCTATGACTGAGTTTACATTAAGAGCAGTATCCACCTAAAAGACCAGAATGACAAGTATTCCAGGTATAGTTTTAGTGTTGTACGTTGTTATCATCAATGTGAAGAATCTTTTGAAGGTTCTTAGAACCAATATGCAATTCATCCTGTGTACATAAGTGCATGGTTTTGCTCCTGCTCTGTTTCCTCTCTTTTCTGCATCCAGTCACTTCATTGTTTGATCCATAAGTCTTTGATTTCCATTCAGCTGTGTTATGCCTTTCCATTTTTATCCAAGAGCACAGTTTAAATGTCAGTTGTTACACTGTATGAACTGTGAGATAGTGTATGACTTGTGAGTAACTTAATATATGGTCTACAGATATTTTCATAAATAGCAAGTTCATATCAGTAACCAATCATGTCTCTTCTTCCAAAGTCTGTGACTTGTCATTGTACATTCATTCTTCTGTTCAGGTGCAGACAGAAAAATGAGTAGTTATGTTGCCTCCTTATCCTCCTGAGTAAGTCCATATGACACTTTACATATGATAACCAGGTGGCCAGATAACTCAGTGAATAAAGTGCCTGCTTAGGAAGACACAGGGGCCTGGGGTTTAATCTATGTCCTGCGGTGCCAGCCCCAACCCCAGAGCACACTGAGGCAGCAATTGAGACTGGGCATGGTAGTGTGCAACTATAATCCCAGTGCTTAGGAGGCTGAAAACAGGAGGATCACTGTAAGTCCAATCTGTATAGGGAGACCCTGCAGGCTCTGTACTAAACACATAGAAAAATAAAAAAGTGGGTAATCAAAAGAAAAAATTAGCCAAAAAAAGAAGGAAGAAAACATAAACGTGCATCAAAGAAATGAAAAGTGATAAGCTTGGAAGAAAAATCCAACTCATTTATAAATGAAATTTCCAGGGAAAGAGCTTCCCAGGAAATGTGGGTATCTTTCACCACTGGACACTCTATGGATATGTAATTAAGTGACTCTGTGAAGGCAAATTGAGTAGCATAAAGGAGCAAAATGATCATAAACAAAAGGATGAGAATGTCCCAGAGGAAGTGAGCTAACGAACCATTTCATATTTAAGCAACTCTTGGAAATAACTCATATTGACATAGCAAAAGCAAAAGAGAATTTTTTTATAAACTGATCCAGCTTAGAAAAAAAAACATGACAATCTGCCAAGGCATGCAAAACAATTTGCTCCATATTGTAAGTTATATGATGAGAAGAGAAGACACACTCCCTTCAAACTACTCCTCATGTTTTATGCTAGGGCTCACTATTCCTAATGTTTTAAATTCTCGTGACTAAATAAGTAATATTTTTGTTATATTGTTCTATATAAGAAAGTTTTTAAAGGTCGTATGTGAAACAACTGTGACTTTTTCCCCACGGATGGTGGTGAACACTTTGCAAAGTTACAGCTAGCATGGTAATTTGTATGGCCCTATGCTAGTATAAAATATGAGGACTGCCTTATATTGAACATCAAACATATAGCTGACACATTGTAGTAGGTTATTACACAGAGACACAGAATATAATTTCATGTTTGATTGAGTGACTAGAAAACAAGTGAATAAATAAATTCTAAATAAATAGTTTTGTTCTAAGTGATTTTCATCTATGTTAAAATACTAGAGATGAAGAAAGATATTTCTTTTCTCCCTGACCAAGGTGATTTACCACAGTTCCTTACCCCCATGCATGCCTGCCCCTGTACTAAGGAAAAGACCTACTCTGTGCTCAGTTTCATTTTGTAGCCCTAAATATAGCCCTAACACTGGAAGGCAGCTCCCTGGACAGGGACACTGCAACAGCTTGCAGTCAGCCCTGTCTTGCCCAGCCCAAGCCCCAGGCTTCACAGCCACTCCAATCAGGAACTGGGTTTACAATTCAGATACTCCTGATCTTTGTCTATGCTATACTCAATAAAGGCTCCTTACATAATGGCATTATTACAATGTAAGCTTGAGTCTGGCCAATAACTTTTACATCCTATCTTTCACATCTTTAGTAGAACTGGTAGTAAACATCAGATTTCATACTCATTTTTCCACACTGAATGCAAAATGGCAAAGATGTCACCACTGCAGTAGCAACCCTTCAAACTCCATAAATGTAACTTCAGAATAATTGAAAACTTAACTCTTCTGATATTTTCTCCATTCTTTTATCATTATAATCTTTTTGGAAATGTAACTGGGAAGAAAGTCAATATAAAAGGGACAATATTCCCACAGTTTGTAGCTTTCAGATGGATGATCTCATTAAGACATTTCCAGGAAATACCGTAAACCAATTTATTTATGTTCCCTTTTTCTCTTGGGATTCTTCTCCATGGATGTTTTAAAAATTGAATTAACCTCCTTTCAAACTCCTTTAATAATTGTTCATTCCTTCAGTGTCCTGAAATTTTCTCCCAAATCCATTGCCCAGGAAGAACTCTGGTGGTCTCATGGCTAATATTCAGTGTTGTCACTGTCACAACACAAGTTCACTTACAGTTATGGGGCTTGGTTGAGAACTCTCTTGGTTGAGAGTTCTAGCCCATCCTTTGTACCTTTGGAAAACATTTATTGAAAAATTTATTCTTTGTTGGGTACTGAGATCAATGCTGAGAGTTAAATATATGCCTGTCTGGGTCTTACAGGCTTTTGGCAGAAAGAGACAATAAACAGAGGAACAAATAAAAAGACTTGCAGTTAAACTCACACCACATGCCATGAAGAGATCAACCCTGGAAGGAAGGGAGGATACTGGGAAAGGGAAAGACGTTCTTCTGACAAGAAGCCATGGAGGAACCACAAGGAGATAAAGAGATGGAACACAATTTGAGGGGAAAACTATTCCCCTCCCCCCACCAGGCAACACATCAGCGGGTTTGGAGACAGGAATGTTCTGGAGTCCTGAAGGATACAGAAGGGAGGGAACCGGAAATGGCATGCCTACTGCTCTATAACTGAGGTTAGGGCAAGAGCAGAATCACTGGTGCTACTTCTGGATGCGCCCTCTTAGACGAGCTCTAGCTCCACAGGATGGAGGCAGTTCCACCTAGGAGACTTGCTCTGGGAGTCTGTCCTCTCCCTGTGCTCTGCCCTGCACATCTGCTTCCTGTCTGCATCAGGGGTGCCCCAATCACAGCTCATGCTGAAAAGTTCCTTCCATGCCTGCTTTAAATCAGCAAGACCTTGACTTCAGGATCACATTAGGGTTGCAAGCTCAACTTTCTCCAAGTGCTTTCTCTGTTAACTACTCAAGCATGATGGTTTCTTCACCCATTCCTACTGCCCACAGCAGAAAGTTTAACTATTTCCATCCTTACACTGTTAGAGAGACCTCCTGGAAGGGGCTTTGCTAAGTTGTTGGACAGGAAGAGCCATGACCCGCTTCACACAGTGGGGAACCCAGCATGATAGAAGCCCACGGAGTCCTCTGATGTATTTCCTCATTCTTGTTGCTTCCACATTCCAAAAGAACTACAGTACCAAATTTTTCAACACATATCATTATAACATATAATTAATAAAATCTGCTATTTGAGTAAAGCTGGGAAACTACTTATCTCCTATGTCATCATATCATACAACAAAAGTGTAATAGATATAATTTTAAGTAATTGATGATAGGACTTTCTTGGCTGTTCAGCCCAGCTATGCACAAAGATCTTATGATATTTATCTGCTGTTACACTGGTGTGGAGGAAAAAGGATATGTTAGCCATTATTCCACCCCTGGACTCAATACCAGACACCAGCAACTTAGAAAATGGGAAGTTTATTTTATTTCACAGTTTCAGTGATTTCAGTCCCCAGTCAGTAGGCTCCAAGGCAAAAACATGATGGCAAAGGGGCATAGGAGAGAAAGAATTGCTCAAGCCATGGCAGCCAGGAAGTAGAGAGAAATGGAAAGAGGCAGGGAGGAAAATGTATCCTTCTAGCTCACACCCTAGTGACCCTCCTCTAACCAACCTTTACTCCTAATAGTGGCCCAATCCATTGACTGAAAAGCACTTTCATGCTCCAATCACCTTCCAAACACAAGAGGTTTTTAAAGAACATTTTAGATTTAAATCATAACAGAGAACAATAGATAAGCATTAATTTCCAAATAATTTGTCTCTGTAAGACTCAGTTCTTTTCACTGGCTAAAAAGTGAGTACAAAAAATAACACTACTGACCCATAAGACTGTTGAAACTATTGAGAGAAATTTACATGTCAAATACATTGTTTTGCCTAAGTCATAGCTAAGTTTATAAATAAGAACTATTATTAGCATTTCTCTTTTTAAAAATATAATTCTGTAGGTCAGATCAACATCACAAGAACATAGTCATCAATTAGTACAAACCAAGGGTTTATTCTATGTGCCACCTATGCTTTATTTTTAATTTTTCTTATTTCTCAGTTGAATTAATAATATACAGATCATGGATGGGTCCTTACTCCATGGACAGCACCTTCAGTCCTACAGAAGGCAAGCCAGAAGTCTCATGGAGTCCAGCATTACCAGTAGAACTAATGATATATGACCTATGCTATATCTATTTCACCTCCTGGAGAAAAGAGACATTGACATTCATTGTTCCAGAAAGTTTTTGTGATCTAGATATAGCATTAAGCATTGTGATCTTAGACACAAGGTGTATTTTCTAGTTCTTGATGTAATTCTTGAATGCTGGCCACATGCCAGCCTCTGTGCTCGATGTTCCATGTGAATCAGCTCAGCTAATCCTCCATAAGGTCTTATAATATCCACCTGAAAGGTCCTCCCACCCCATCTTCCAGTTCGTAACACAGAGGTTGGGAGCTAGCAGGTGTATATCCTCAAGTTTCCCATCTTGTGGCAAACATAAGACACAGACTCAAGACTCTTCACTCTTAACTGTGCTCTCTGGGGAAGAAAGTTCTTCATGCATTAAGTAGATGGACAGAACTCTGAGCAAGCTACATTGCCTCTTTGAGCCTCAGCTTCCTACAGGGCTACATAGAGACAATAATCCCAACCCTAAGATAGCTGTTGGAGCCAGGAATAAATGAGGTAATCCATGAAAAAAACTGAATTAGAAGTAATCTGCTTCCCCCTTTACAAAACTTCATGAGAGAGAAACTCCCTGGTGGTCTTGCCTGATGGCCCACTGTTCATATCCCAAATCAGGTTCAGTCACTAGTTCTCTTCCTATCTTAGAGTTCTGAGACAGAAAGTGAATTTTCCATACTCATTAGAACTTACTTAATACCATTTGATTCCCTCTCCAAGAAATACACAGTCCTAGAATTCTGTTGATTTCAGAACTAAAACATACAAGCAGTTTTCCAAGTCATACAGTCCTGTTCCCAACCTTCCTCTTCCTAGGAATGAATTCTTAAGGAAATCTGTCAGGCCAGCTTATTCATCCTGGAAGGCTTGGTACCAGGCAAATGACTGGGGTCACATCTCACCACAGCCATATGGCATAGATGGAGGCCACACACCACATTGCACGCATTCTCTTCCCATCCTCCTCTCTTCATCTATCCTCTTCCCACCCTTTCTTTCCATCTACTAGTTTCTACCTGTCTTTTCACTTAATCCACGTAATGCCACCATGAGGCAATAGTTAAAATGTGGGCTCTAATGCCATATTTCTAGAGTTAATTTCTGGCTCTACCATGTACTAGCTGCATGAGCTTTGGCAGAGTGTATGTGCACTCTTTGCCTAGTTTCCACATCTGTCAAAGGGAGTGTTAGTGCCTAACTTCATAACATCGCTTGAGTCTAGTGCTTAAGACAGTATTACCTGTCACATAGCTTGTTCAATAAAATATTATTATTATTGCATTTAATAGATAGTAAATTCTGATTTTGAGAGGTAAATAACTCACCGAAGGTCGCACAGGCCATGAGTTGCAGAGCCGGGACTGGCTGATTGCAGATTTGGTGTTCTTAATTAGAACAAGTGCCACAGTGCCACATGATGTGTTTTCATTACTTGGCTGTGCAGGGCTGGGCTTTATGGGATCTTCAAAATAGACAAAACTGCCCTTTGAACCAACGGTTTCATTTCCAAGAACTTGACCTCAAATGGAACAAGTATATAAAGAGGCATAGGTAAAAGGAGGCTCATTGCAACATTATTTGTAATGGCATAATGTCAGAAGCCAAAAAAAAAAGCTTCTCAACAATCAGGGGCTCTGTACATAAAGGAGAATGCATCTGTACAATGGCTTCTATGTTGCTTTTAAGCACATGAAGAGTATCAGTTTCTTTTCATATATAAAAGATTCCCAAGGTCTGGAGCTATAAAAAA
>PVKN010034509.1:0-11815 GCA_004027915.1 Capromys pilorides
AAAAATGCAAGTTTATACCTAAAATCTCTTGGACTATTACTTACTAACATAGTTTTAAGACATACTTTCTTCTCTGATGGAATAGATTGGTTTTTAAAATAAGAATAATAAAAAATTCTCTTGATAGCAGTGCAAACCAATGAGAAAATAAACTCATCATAGGGGCAGAAGGCTCTGTATCTTCACATATGGCACATAAACTAACTTGAGTAGAATATGCCCCTAAGTAGCCAAGGATAGTGGCACATGTCCATAATGCCAGCATTGCTGAAGCTGAGGCAGGAAGGCTGCCAGGAGTTCAAGGCCTGGGCTATACAGCGATATATATATATATATATATATATATATATATATATATATATATATCTGACTGTCTCAAAAAATCAAAAAGCCAAAAGGCAAATTAAAATGAACAAATGAAAGGAGAATATGCCCCTGACTAATGTCAGTCCTCTTGGATTATAAATTTTCTAAAACAAAAGAATTGGACCAGGAGTGAAGGAGAACTTTTCAGAGATACATGTCCAAACTACATCTCAAAACCCACTTATTTATCACCAAATGACAGGTCTATAATGAAACCTGAATGCTGAGATTTTGTTTAGGAAAAATTGCTCACACATTGACATCTTCTGTCTTAAAGAAAAGCGAGCAATGAACAAGCCATAGGTTTGCCCCTACTGTGCTACACTGGGCCTTCTTTTGTATAATCTATAGATGCTATTTTGAATTGTCTCATTAGCTTATGCAATACTGAGAGGAAATTCCAGAGCTTCTTTAAAGTTTAAAAGCTATTTTGAGTAATTCATCATTATATTATAAACTATGGGGAGATAGGAGTGCTGCTTTTATCATCTCTATCCTTAATGCTTTTGTCTAGCAAATGTTCAATAAAGTTTTATACATTTTATAATTTTTTTAATGTGGAGCAAATCAGGTACTGAGCCTTATCTGCTAAGGGGGTTTCATTAACTGCATTTTATATCTGAATAGCTATACCTCTCTAAGACAAAAAGATCTCTATAGAAGCCTGTGGTTGTCTTTGTTAGGTACTGACATGTTATTTTCAAAAGTCCCTTTTGCTACCTCTCCACCTTAAAATATCCAAAGTAACTTCCACATATGCCAACGAGACAAAAACTGTGTCTCAAGAAAAAAAGAAAGTGCGGCCACTTGCTTATACATAAGATTGATCCACAAACTCTAAGGCACGGTCAAGCCTGCCCACTCAGAAAACACCTGATAGTATTTTATTTTATTTATTTTTGTATTTTAGGGAAGGATCTACAGGGTGTTCAGAGTCTCACTACTAGATCGGACTCATAGCGATCCGCCTGTTTACAGCCTCCCAAGAGCTGGGATTACAGGTGTGCACCACCACGCTCAGTCTCAACTGCAGTCTTAGTGCATCTCGGGTTCGGGCCTGCATGGCGGGCCTGGGGATGGAACCCTTGACCCCTGCGCCTGCTTGTAGGGCCTTTACTGAAAGCATTTTATAAGGTATCAGAAAGAGAATAACTCATGACCTGCGAAAAAGGCAAAACTGAATTGCCAAGCCCGTGGAGAACGTTTCCCTGGAACAGTCATCTGGTTCACTGGTGTAACACCCACGGCTGCTTTCCTGCTACAGCTACCAATCTGAGCACGCGCAAGAGACCACTGGGACCCAAAAGCCCAAATAGTTCTGACCAACATTTTATGGAAAAAACGTTTACAAGTTTCTGTGCTAGATGATCAGGCTCTTTCCTGGTAAGTGCAAAAAAGAAAAAAAAAAAAAAAAAATGTCCAGGAAAGGTTACCACAGAACAACTCGTGCCGCCTGCTGTGTGACTGGGTAATTCTCCTGGAGTCACACTGGCTGGCTTAATCTTCTCTAGAGTGAGCTGAGAGCAATTTTGCAGTGTTTCATAATTCCATCATAGGAACGCTTAGGGAAGGCGCTTATCCCTTTTGAGTCCGTAATGACAGCTCAGGCCAACATTTCTTTGATCCCTGTTACGTGATTTATAAGGACTGAATCAATTTTGTGCTGGAATATATCAGAACAGATTTCTATCTGATATCTCAAAGAATTCATAGAATCGGACATAGGCATTCTGTGTACAACCCAGAGCTCTAATTCTCTTTTATAGCACCCTGTCTCCTTGAGGAACCCCCTCATTAGACCTTCTGATCAATCCGCTGCATAAAGTTGCATAAATATGAGCTCCCAAGCTTGCATGCCAAAAGTAAATAATGAGGATCCTTCTAGCCAGAAAAAGTCTTAAAGGCTCAAAGGGCTTCAGGTCCTTTGGAGACAGGGCAAGCTCATTTCAGATCCTTCAGCTTCTCATGCTCCCCCATAGGCTATTGGAGCTTCCAAGAACAGCGTTGAGCCTCCTCAACCAACAGAGGTTGATTTAAACACACATCAGGGACCTGGCTGACACACTTCCCATACCTATCTCCCTATAGTGGATGATGCCATATGAGAAAAGAACCACTGTTTATTGCTTGCATTTCTACTATAAAAGATCATCTTAGCCATAGACTAAGATACTTTTTGGTCTCCTTTGTTTTTTCTCTGAAAAGCTGAATGTCTGAATTTCTCCAGTGGACCTAAGATGCATCTGTTTTACATTTATCTGGATAGTGGCAATGCTTCCAATATAATATCTTAACTAAAGTGACAAAGCATTATTCTTCACTAGTGGAAGACTAGTATACATAGAGTGCTGATTGGCCAACCTACCATCCTTTCATAATAGCCACTCTATTCTTGTTAGTCATAAAACAATTAACAACAGCAAAGATGCAAGAGGCAGGATAAAATTCCACTTATAAATAGGTTGCATGAATATATACTAATATGCTTGCAAAATATCTTGTTTATGTATAAAAATGCATCGCTGGAAGACAATCTCAAGTAAGGCAACTAAGACATGGCAAGATGACTGCTATTTTGTTCTTCTGCATACATTGTCCTAAGAAACATGCATCAGGTCTCAGAAGCCTTCCCAACAAAGTACACCAACAAGTCACTGGAATAATATCTCTGTTACCCCCAGCCTACAGCAATATCCCCAAAAATGGATTGTGGGAATCCCCGAAGAGATACCAGCCAATCCATTTGGATGAGGGAAAGCTTTTATGGTTTTAAAGACACATTGTTACTAGAATTGTGTGTTAGTAACTGTTAGCATGGCTTCGGATTCCATTCTAGAACATTGGCAAACTCCTCAAAACGAAGGGAGTAAAACGCAGGATATACAAATCGTTTCATCTGGAGAATGAGTCCCGCACCAGTTTATCTGAACCTATTGTCATCAGTTGTCACATGGTGTCATCTTCTACATTCTCCATCAGTCATTCTTTTTTTGATGCAAAAAAAAAATCACCCCAGTCCATGCCTTAAGGGATCCGTCAACACACTCACTGTTTCTGAAGTAAGTGCTGGTGCTGCTGCTGCTGCTGCTGTCTGTAGGTTTCAATCGTGTGCTGCGGAAGGTACTGCATGAGCTCCAGAGATTCTTTGATCTTTAACAGCATTTCGTAAGTCTCACGACCCCTCACCTAGGCAAGAGGAGGCACAGGAACACATGAAGACCCACAGAGCAGAACAATGAGAAAACAGTACGGGCAGCTCTCACTAGCCCTGGTTCTCTTCTAACTGGCTGCTTGCTAACATTTGCCTGTAACATGGAGATAAGTGCGCCTCGCACTTGGAGTCATTCACCAATATCCATGGTGGGAAAGTATCTGAGTCACCTGTGCACTTATTTCTCCAGGTAGAGTAGGATTAGGCTGCCCATATCCCTTTGGGAACCTCTGAAGAACCTGTCTGGTAACAAAATAAGAATTGACTTCAACCAGATCTGGAAGGACGAGTTTGTAGCAGGGTTGAAGTGAGCTTCTATTTTAGTGAATCTCTTAAAATCCTGAAGAGTAACAAGCCAGCCTGGTGGCAAGCGAGGTACACAGGAAACTGTGAACCCCTGAGTTATTCTCCACTCAAACTTTGAACACCAAACTGTTCTGTTTCACATATTCATCTTTTCTCCCTGTGTACAAGGAGCAGCATTTGCTAGAATATGGGTACCTGCTGAGTTTTCTCCCCTCCATCATGGTATTAACTCCAGCGCTGGGGCCCTTTCTCTGAGAAGCCCATCCTGCCCCTGTTTTCCATTTGCATCTTCCTCCTTCTACAGTGTCCACGCCGCTCTGTGCCCCACTCTCCTGAGATTTTCATCATGTTATATTATAACTGCACATTTTTAGTCAAAGACAAACTCCTTGAAGGAAATAACTATGTCCTGCAGAGCTGTCGTTGCTTAAGATCCAGTGTCTCTGACACTCAACAAATACCCACTAAAAGCATACAGAATTCACAGAGTCGCTTTTCCTCAGAACACCTCAGTGGCTAATTTTTCACCAATCTTAAAACATAAATTGTTACAGGGCATCTTTTGCACCAGTAAAAATTGAAATTTTATTTAAAAATAGCTTTTCAGATAGTTCCTCTCTCATCAGCTGAGAACATAATTGCGATATTTACTGTGTGAGGGTAATATTTCACTTAGAGTCATAAATCAATATCCATGTGTAGTCTGAGACAGAAGACACTAAGAGCCTCAGCTGAAGCAATTTCTTATTCATCAGAAGCCAGCTGGTTTCCCAAGGCCCTGGGCAGGGCTGGCACACCCAAACTTGTTGAGTTGCTCTAACCCGGATCCAGGGCATCGGCACATGATCAGATCCCTTGGTCCTGCTTTCCTATGTCTTGTCAGTGTAGGCGGCATCAAGAGCTGTACTGACCACTCGATATTTGGTCGCTACTCTGCCAAAGACTGGCTGCCAAAGACCTGCAGTAGGAAGAATTCAATGGACTGCAGTCACAACCTAATGAAGTAACCTTAATCATGACTTTGGGAGGGATAATGTTCCGTGTAGAAGTAAATGATATTCTTACACAATACCTAGGCCATGCCTCCAGGCTCTGCACACACAACTGAGAATTCTGCCCTCCTCAGCTTTCAGTATATCACTGCCTAAAAGAAAATGAAAGCTCTAGACATAGAGAAACGATTCCCGTGTGAGAAGACAGGAGTGCTTGCTGTCCTGATGTGATAACTACCCACAGTGTATCATGAATCAAATTGCTAGACTGTTTCTCATAAAGACATACACATGTATCTCAATAAAAATTGACAGTGAACATTCTGTAATTATAGTATTATCAACTTTGTGATATGTTTTTCTAACAAAACTTTAACACTAAAATATGGCAGTACTGTGTGGGATAACCATCATTTATAAATAACAAATGCAAATAAATTTTAAATATATATATATATATATATATATATATATATATAAATTGTATTAGGAGGTAACTTTAATTGGGTGGGAAAGAAAATAGAAGAATTCACACTATTAATATATTGTGAAGCTATGGAAGGAAAGGAAATTTCCTGATGTTTAAAAGTATTGTATAAACACATATACATATTCTCTTTGCTTTATTTCTGTTTCTCCCACCAATACAAACTAAATATTTAGGACTCCTGAATTTCACATATTGAAGTCAAAACCCCCAAAGTGATACCATAAGGAGGTGGAGCCTTTTACAGGTTATTTGGGTCTCTTAGAATCTCCACGAAAAGCCTTAGTGCCCTTGTAAGGGAGATCCTAGAGTTCTCCAGCCACCTTCCCACCATTTGAAGAGGCAGGGAGAAGTCAGAAGTTTGAAACTCCAAAGAAGGCCCTCATCAGATGACCACGCTGGTGTGTGATCTCAGACCCACAGCCTCCATACTGTGGGAAATACATTTCTGTTGCTCATAAGCCACCTCTGTCATGTGACTTTCTGGCTGCCTCTCCAGCTGACTGAAACAGCTCCTATCCCACCAATGGGGGGAAGTGGAAAGAGACATTTAGTTGAACATCACTGAAAGCAGCTTAGAGTGAAGTGATGCTGAACACACAGGGGAGACTCACTGGCAAATACAACAGCTCGTCATCTGGGGACCTTCGCTTCTTGATGGATGTCATCTGGATGCCATGCGTGTTCTGACGGAAAGCTGGGGGGAGAGAAACACAAGGGAACATTGTTCACTGGGGGAACATTTTAGCAGCAGTAATATATGTTAGACATATTTAGCTAATAAATATTATCCCTATTAATGCTACATACCGAACAGACTGCCATAATGACAGAACTATCTGCACGCTGAGGAGTCTGTCTTAAACATCCATTCAGTTGATGATAATTGCTTTTACAGCAAACGCATCCTCAGCCATTATGAGGTAGGGAAGAGGGAGGGAGGAACAAGTAAAGGAAGAAAACTCAGGAAGTTAGAAAATAGCATTTAGGTTAAGTAAATAGGCAGGGAAGCCTGAGCCTTCTTTAGTGGCTCTGAGAGGGGCTGTTAAGCAAAGGGAGAACAATTGGATTCATGTTGTATTTTTTAGATCATTCATTCCCCATAGATGAATGCATATTGCCGAAACTGTCTTTTGGTAAGGTAAAGAAATGGATGAGCAAGAAGTTACTAAACTAGGCCCCGCCAGAATCCAGGGCCTAAAGATAATCTCTCTGCCAAAATTCACATAATCTGTTCTTACTGGAAGTCATTAATTTGTAGGTATGTGGAGTGCTCAGAGAAGAGACAAGGGCTATGTTATCAGAAAGACACAGAAGCAACACAGAATGGACATGTAAGTATCCAGTATGCCATATGGCATATATGTATGACAATTTTAAGGACTGGTGAGAGATAGAAAGAGTGAACAGGAGAAGCTTGAGCTACTGATAGTCAGTTACCAGGCTCTCTTGTAAGGTATGATGTAATCTAGATACCAATCAATGGTAACATGAACCTATTTTTCGTGAACTATATCATAGCACAATACTTGAAAATAGTTGTGGTTGCAATAACATCATTGCCCAACATAACTTCTTTTGTTTTGGTAACGGGAACTGAACTCAGCACCTTGCACTTGCCAGGCAGGTGCTTGGGCCACTGAGCTATCTCCCTGGCCAAGACACTGTCTTGAATCAAATTTTACCCAAGTCAGCAGCTCATGTGTATCCATGGTTTTCCACCTGTACTTTCTTTTATTTTGCATTATTAGTTCCTTGAAATATTGCATTTTTAAAAAGCATTCGTTAGTTAAAATAAAATCTGAAGACATCTGAGGAGATTCCTGAGAGCCCAAGAGCGTTGCATAGGTGAGGTTGGAGCGGGTCGGACCTGCTCTGCGCCGTTACGTCCTGTGCCTCAGGAGCTACGTCTTTAAATATCATCGTCTCACTTTTCCTTATTGTTTAATTCTAATTACATCATGAGGTGGGCAGACGTTATTTGCGTCCTCTTGCTCGATACCTGAATGATAATTCAATAGCAACAGGCTGGATTCTGCTTCTCAAGAGTTAAGTGGCATGAGAATCTTGTAGGACTTCCAAAACACGGGGTGATTGGGTATATGAAACATAGATTACTAAGCTTCACCCTCAAAGTCTCTGATACAGCAAGGCAATAGTTTAGGGCTTAAGAATTTGCATTTTGGGGCCAAGGATGGAGCTCAGTGCCACAGTGCCTGCCTGGAAAACACGAGGTCCTGAGTTCGATTTCTGGTACCAAAGGGGAAAAAAAATGGACTTGATTTCTACCCAGTTTCCAGAGAGTGTTGATGGAACCAGTGTAGAAGACATACAGTGAGAATCCCCGTACAAAGGAATGCTAGTTATGAATCTTTGCTTTCATAAAGCTATATAGTGTATACTGGGGTCCATTCCCCCGTCTCCAGCAACATTATGTTCATTTCCACTACCGCGGGGGCCTCACGTCATTCTTGCTGTTAGTGCTGAGGCTTCCGATCCTGAGAAGTCTCCAACACCGCCCCCAACCCCTCCACCTGTGGGAGCTCCAACCCTAGCCCGCTCAGCCACTACATCTACTTACGGCGCTTCGTACCGTCACCATTCTTTGTGCTGTCCGAAACTTGCTGCTTTCGGATGCTGTCTTCATCCGCCTTCCTGTCTCTTCCAGGGCAAGCACAGATCCTAGCCTCAAAGCAGCGTCGGCCCAGGACTTGCCCGCTAGGGATCAGAGAGAAGAGAGAGAGAGAGCTCTGCAGTCACAGACTGTTGAGGGCCCCTGGGGTCCTCACTGGTCACCCCAGGTGCCCCATACCCACCCATGCAGCTGTGGCTGCTCTGAGGAAGGTCTGCAGAGAACCCGGGACCACACAAAAGGACTTCTAGGCCACCAGCAATATTAGTAAATAACGTTCCCTTTGTTCTACAAAGAACCTCCAAGCCATTAGCTGAACAGCTGTATTTTGCTACATATTTTGAAGGGAACTTGAGTTAAGCCAGTGGATGTCTGAGGATAAAATCCCCTCAGGCAGCCCAGACTTACTAAAAGAAACTGTTAAATGCCCCGGGGCACAGGCAAACAAAGGCTGTCTGATCAACAACAATTCCAGACAAAAGTCAAGAATTCAGGTATGGAGCAACTTGTACACCTCCCCAGTTCTTCTTCTCCCCTCTTCCAATGTTACCCATCCTCGTCTTTCTTTACTTCCTGATTTTGTCTTGTGTGTAAGCGTTCACAGCAAGGACAGAAAGCACCAAGGTGAAGACCGAGGTTGGTTCTCCACCAGGCACCCCCAGTCAGCGATGATAACACAATTTCACTTTGCCCTCTGCCCGTGAGTGCTTGTAAATGACAGCCTTACAAATGACACTTACTCTCTGGTTTCCAGAGTAACAATGATTAAAATTGGACGGCGATTCATCCCTCCGACACAACTGCTGTTACACATGAAATTGTACAAGACTGTCGTGAATTCAGTGCCAACCTGAGCACGGGAGGAAAGAAAGAAACTATGTTAATATGGTTTGAGCGGAGAGAGCCTTCCTGCTGGATTCCTCCCTCTTCTGAAAGAATTCCACTTCACAGGCAGGCCTGTGCTTCCTTCTAGGGAGGGAGCATCTCACATCCACTGGGGATTCCTCTTTCCCTTGCCTTGTGGGAAGCTTCAAGCTAATTGTTGAAATGCTGGAAACAGCATGGGTGAGAGGGGCTTTAACAGATCTTTCTCTTTGACCTAGTTTACTGTCTGCTGATCCAAATCACCTAGAAAATGGGCTACTGCCTAGAAATGAGTATCACTAATAAGAGACCTGGAAAATGTCAAAAATAGCAGCATCACTCCAAATACATTTTTCCTACAGAGGCAGAAAGGTGTAAAAGATTTGAGGATGCATTTGCATGCATAACATTTAAAATGTTCTCTGAACTAAATCCTGTAGATCGTTTTAATTTTTATTCATACATGGTTACAGTAAATGATGATTGTATATATTATTGGGAGTTGGTACACATGCACTGCACATTCTTTTAAGGTGCTTATTCATGGATAACACGGAGGAAGCCCCCAGAGGGACAGTCTCATGCTGAAGATCCACAAGGCAAGTTGGGAAATCACATAACTCCGGTCACATTACTCCTGTGTGGTTTCTACCACAGCGTTCCACTATGCATGGAAGACCTACAAATATTTGCACCTTCTGTGCTGACAAAAGTCAGCTCAGAGTCCTCCTAGGCATTCCCAGTTACAAATCAGCATCAGAATTCTTATATCTAGTACCAGCATGCAATACTGACATCTACCACTGAATTTGCTGTCAGTTGGACAGAAACCCTATTTCAAGGGCAATTGTTATCTGCCTTTGTTATGGTAACATTGAAAATGAAAGGAAGGAAGGGAGGGAGGGAGGGATGAAGGAGGAAGGAAGGAAGGAAGGAAAGGAAGGAGGGAGGAAGGGAAAGGAGGGAAGGAGAGGGGAGGGAAGGAAAGGAATGAAGGGAGAAAAGGGAAGGGGAAGGAAGGGAGGAAAGGAAAAGGAAGGAAAGAAGGAAGGAAGGAAGGAAGGAAGGAAGGAAGGAAGGAAGGAAGGAAGGGAACAAAAGTGAGGAAGGGAGGGAAGGAGGGAGGGAGGGAAGGGAATAAAGGAAGGAAGATAGAGAAGGACAAAATACCAAAAAGTTACATGTTTGATGGTAGAATCTAAGAACACAGAGAATGATAACTGATGGGAGCCCCTTTTATCGCCAGTGGTAGTGTTTTCTTAAGTCTACCCAGCAAGCCAATGTGTCTATCATCCATCTGTATTCTGCTTTTTGTTTTGTGTTTTTTTCTAGTCCTTACCTGGGGAGGCTCATAAGGCACCAGGACACTCTGTCTTCCCGTGATGGGATCTTCTACATACTGGGCGTGGCTGTTCCCTTCTACTCGAATCAAATGGCTAGGAGGGGCGATCTGTCCTGCAGAACAGAAAGAGACAAAGCAATTAGTTTACTTGTCCTCATCATACAACAACGAAAATTAAGGATGCAGGGGCAACATCTTGGTGATCAGAGTGACAGTCTGTGTTATGAAGGAAATGTACGTTCTTGACAAAAGCAATGGGCCCTCCTGCAAAATGTGTAAAACAAGAAGATGTCTCAGCATTTTTAGCAACAGTGAGGGCTGCCACCGTGATCTATATTTAGGAGAATATTGCTGGGCTTTAGAATTTAAGGTTAACTATTGCAGTTTTTACAGAACTCCATGACCTCATTCAAGGAGGGATGCTAGCCTGGCTCCTCTGAAAATGGAAGAAAGAAACAAGCACATGAATTTAAAGAATACCAATTTGAGAAAATGCTGCCTAAAATTTAACTATATACTAAAGTAATAAAGAAAAAGAATTATAAAGTTGGGGATGTAGCTCAGCAGTAGAGCATCTGACTAGCATGCACGAAGCCCGGGTTTGATTCCCTCACTGAACAGAAAAAAGAGGCCAAGACAGAATGTCACAGAATGTCACAGACCTCTGCCATGCTCATTTCTTTGTCCTTTCTCTTCCTTCAGATGTTGCTTTATTCATAAAGCTATGAAACTTGTTAGATCTGTCGTACTGAAGAGTCTCATTTTGGGGACAAGAAAAAGTAAGCATATTTTGAAAAGAGCCTGGGCAAAGTCTTACAAAATTGTCACAGTTGGGATCACTCCAAAAGTAAGAACCTGTTCCAAGAATTAGAAACCAGAAAGCCACTCTTCTCCTTTAGCGGTACCATCGCATTCTATGAAAATGACTCAGTAAAAAGCTAAGAGCATCAAAGACATCCTTTGTAGTGTTATTTACTTTTTTTAAAAAAATCATTTTAATGAGAAAGAAAGCAATGAGACAGTTTCACAATAGGTTATGTAGCATTATCTACTTATTCAGAAACCAAAATAAGAAGAAATTGAAGAAGGGGGAGGAGGAGGAGGAGGAGCAGATAACAGTATTTTACAAAATAGTGATTCTGGTGGAGCCCAAATTGGTGATCAGACAGTGAAGCCGATTTCTGTGGCATCTGGCGTAGACCCTACAGGTACATACTCCAGATGCCGAGCAATACTGGGAGCTCTAATACCGTCTACAGATAGCCCAGCTTCCAGCCTGTCCCGTGTCACAAGTGACTGGACCATTCTCAGGGCTTTCCCTGGTCCTTCTTCCCTGCTCTCTCCTCAGCCTCCGTTCACTGAACTGTCATAGCAGATCTGAGGGAACCCTTGTCAACTTTGACTTTCGTACAAGCACAGGATCTGAGGCTCAGCCAATGTGACGAGGCTGGTGCATGGCCACAGGGCTTAAAGGGAGTGCCCAGCTGCATGCGTATGACACGCAGCCCCCTCCCCCGACCGCCCCCCCCAGGACCGGCTGCTCTCCTCTCTGCCTCTTACCCATTATTTGCGTTCCAGTGTCCTTTTATTGTCCCCTTCCCCCTCTGACCTGGTT
>PVKN010034510.1:0-11819 GCA_004027915.1 Capromys pilorides
TTTAATTTTTTAAAGAGAGTACAAAATAATATTAAAACAAAAAATTACATTTGACACAGAATTTCACTTAACAAAGTAATATTAATTTCATAGTATTCGTTGTAATGCATAGTGTTGTCTTCCAACCAGTTATTTATATTACCAGATATATGCATGCAAAATTGGAAGAAGAAAGAAATATATAAGAAATTCAGAACAGAAAAAAATAACAATAATTGAAAAAAGAAGACAAAACAAATTAAGCATTCATTATCTGCTTTTTTCCATAGGCCAGCAGAAATCCACAGTACAGTTGTCCAAACCATCCTGCTTATATACATAAATAAATCTCTTTCTCCAGCTTAACTTTCCTGTCGTCCTCTACTCAGTAACTCTTTCCTTTTGAATAAGTTCCTTCCCTTTTCCCAGTAGCTGTTGTGCCCTTCAGATTCTGTTTTTCTCTTTTAGGTTCTCACACTAAGGAGACAATATGATGTTTGCACATGCAGGTCTGATTTAATTACCTGCAATGATGGCCTCTAATTGCATCATTCACCAACAAAAGATTCAGATTTATCCAGTTTTATAGTTGAATAGTACTCCATCGTATAAAAATATCACATCTTTTTCATCCATTTCTCAGTTGATGGGCATCTGGGCTGTCTCTAGGATTTATCTATGACAAATTGTTCTGCTATAAACATGGGTGCACATATGTGCTGTGAGGTTTTTGGTTCTGGAAAAATAACTAGGAGGAGAATAGCTCACTTGAATGAGATCTCCAATGCTAGCTTTTGAAGGAATTTCTATTCTGATTTCCATAGTGGTTGTACCAGTCTGCAGTCCTACCAATAGTGCAGGAGGGTTCCTTTTTCTCCACAGCCCATCCAGCATTTGTTATTGGCTGACTTCTTGATGTTAGCCATTCTTTTGGGGTGAGATAGAATCTCAGTGTTATTTTAATTTGCATTTCTCAAATGGCCAATGATGTTGAACATTTTTTCCTTTATTTACTTGCCATTTGTATATCTTCCTTTGAGAAATGTATATTCACCTCTGATGCCCATTGTTTGATTGTGTCTCTGAATGGGGGGTCTGGGTTTTTTTTAATTCTTTATCTGTTCTAGATAGAAGATCTTTGTCTGAGGGACCATCGGCTTTAGTATTTTCCCACTTTGTTGGTTTTCTTTTTACCCCATTAGAGTTGTTCTTTGAAGTGCAAAAACTTTTCCCAAAGATGAGATCACAGTTATTGATTCTTTGATGTATTTCCCATACAGTTTAGTTTTTTTTCATGAATTCTTTACCTACCCCAGTGTCTTTAAGATTTCTGCGTACATTTTCCTCCAGAAGATTTAGTGTTTCTGTTTTAATATTTAAATCTTTGGGGCTGAGGAGATAGCTCAGTAGAATAAATGCTTGCCTGGCAAGCGGAAGGGCCTGAGTTCAATCCCCAGTTCCAGAAAAAATAAAATTAAATCTTGATCCATTTTGACTGTAGCTTGTGCATGGTGATAGGCATGGATTTAGTTTTAGCCTTTGGCATGTGGAAACCCGGTTTTTCTAGCATCATTTGTTAAAGAAGCTGTCTTTCTTCCAGTGAGCATGTTTAGCCCCTTTATCAATGATAAGGTAGCTGAGTGTGTTTCCAGTTATGCCTGAGTCTTCTAATCTGTTCCATTGAAACCTAGGTCTGTCTCTATGCCAGTAGCATGGTTTTATCACAGTAGCTTTGTAGTATAATTTCAGATCAGGGATTGTGATACTTCCTGCCTTTTCTTTGTTTCCCAGGATTGCTTTTGATATTCTGGGTCTCTTCTGGTTTCAGATAAATTTGAAGAAAGTTTTTCTCTAGCTCTGTGAAGTATGGTATTTTAAGTGGGATAGCACTGAATCTGTATAATAATTTTGGGAGCATGAACATTTTCGCAATGTTGATTCTTCCTTTCCAGGAGCATAGACTGTCTTTCAATTTTCTCAAATCCTCTTCAATCTCTTTTCTCAGGGTACCATAATTGTCACTGTATAAATCTTTTACTTCCTTTGTGAAATTGATTCCTAAGTGTTTCTTTTGGGGGTGGGGGATATTATTGTGAGAGGTGTGGTTTCCCTAATTTTTCTCTCATTGTGTTCATTGTATACAAAAATGCTACTGATTTTTGAGTTTTAACTTTGTTTCCTGCTACATTACTGAATTTGGTGATTAAGTCTATAAGACTCTTGGTGGAGTTTTTGGGTTAATCTATGTAGAGTATCATGTCATATGCAAATAATAATAATTTCACTTTTTCTTTTTCAATCCTTACTCCTTTTACTTTTTTCTCTCATTTAATTGCTCTGGCTAATGTTTCTAGAACTATATCAAATATGAGTGAAGATAGTGGACATCCTTGTCTTGTTTCTGATTTTAAAGTGAAGACCTTTAAGTTTTCACCCATTTAATATGATGTTGGCTGTTGGTTTCTGATAGCTTTTATCAGGTTGAGAAATATACTATTCCAATTCTCTAGAGGGTTTTTATCATAAATGAGTGTTGGACTTTGTCAAAAGCTCTTTCTGCATCTATTGAGATACATCATGTTTTTGTTTTGGGCTCTATTGATGTGGTATATTACATTTGTGGATTTGCATATGTTAAACCATCCTTACATTTCTAGGGCGAATCCCAGTTGGTCATGATATATACTCTTCTTGATGATTTGCTGTATTCTGTTTGCTCATATTTTACTGAGGACTTTTGCATCTACACTCTAGAGAAATTGGCCTGTCATTCTCTTTTTTATTTGGATCTTTCTGTGGTTTTGGAATCATAGTTAATACTTGTCTTCAGGAATGACTTTGGGAGAATTGCTTCCTTTTTAATTTCAGTGAAGAGTTTGAGATAATTTGGCATTAAATATTCTCTAAATTTCTTGTAGAATTCTGCTGTGAATCCATCAGGACCTGGGCCTTTCTTTGTTGGTAGAGTTTTTTTGTTGTTGTTTTTTTACATTTTCAATTTTGTCTCCCATTATTGGGTATTCAGAGTTTGTACATCTTCTTGCCTAAGCTTTGGAATTTCATATGTATCTAGGAAACTGTTCATTTCCTCTGCGTTTTCCATTCTGTGAGAATAAACATTTTAGAAGTAGGTAATAATGATCTGGATTTTTCTAGAGTCTGTATTGATTTTGCCCTTTTCATTCCTCATTGCATGAATTTGTGTTTTTTCTTTCTGTTTTTAAATGAGGTTGGCTAAGGGTTTATCAGTTTTATTTATTCTTTCAAAGAACCAACTCTTTGATTCATTTATTCTTTGTATTGTTTTCTTTGTCTCAATTGCTTTAATTTCTTCTCTGATCTTTACAATTTCCTGCGTCTGGGCTCTGAGCTTGACTTGCTGTTCATTTTCTAGGAGTTTGAGATATAGCATAAGATCATTTACTTCGGCTTGTTCTGTTTTTCTGATGTGTGAATTTAGTGCTATAAATGTTCTCCTTAAAACAGCTTCCATTATATCCCACAGGCTTTGGTAAGTTGTATCTACATTTTTGTTGGATTGTAAATCTTTTTTAATTTCTTTATTTCATCTGTCACCGACTGGTTTTTTAGGAGGTTGTTATTTAATTTCCATGTGTGTTTATGGTGTTTTTGTAGTTTCTTTTGTAATAATTTCCAGTTTCATTGCACTGTGGTCAGATAGTGTGCATTGGATAATTTCAGTTCCTTTGCATTTACTTAAGAATGCTCTGTGTGTTAGTGTATGGTCTCTTTAGGAGAATGTCCCATGTGCAGCTAAGAAAAATCTTTATTCTGTTGTTGTTGGGTGAAATACTGTGTAAAAGTCTAACAAGTCGATTTTTTTCACAAGTTTGGTTTAGTTCTGTTATTTCTTTGCTGAATTTTTTACCTACTTGATCTATCTCTTTGTGACAGTGCCATGTTAAAATCCCTCACTACAATTGTGTTATTGCTCGTTTGATTTTTCGTGTCTATTAAAATTTGTCTTACGTAGGTGGCTGCTCCTACATTGGGTGCATATATATTTATAATTGTTATCTCTTCCTCTTGCAGTTTTCCCTTAACATAGATAGTGACCTTCTTTATCTCTTTGAATGATTTTTGGGTTGAAGTTGATGTTAGCAAGCAGAATAGCTATACCTGCTTTTTTCTGGTTTCCACTTGCATGGAGAATTGTTTTCCATCCTTTGCCTTTCAGTCTGTTTATTTCCTTTTGAGTTAAATCTATTTTTCTTTTCATTTGTATATTTGGTATAGGGTCTCATTACACATATCGGACTCGTAATCTTCCTGTTTTCAGCCTCCCCTATGCTGGGCTTACAGGTGTGCACCACCATGTCCAAGGCTGAGTCGGTGCAGCATAGGAGACCAGGGATCAAACCCTGGGCCCTGCGCTCGCCAAAGCAGGCACTTAGTCTGCTGAGCTATCTTGCTGACCCTTATGTGTTTCTTGTATGTAGCATAGTGTTGGATTTTTTTTTTTTTTTTGAAGTGGATTTTGTTTCTTAATCCGTGCTGCTAGTCTTTCTTTTGTTTGGTGAATTGAGGCTGTCTACATTGATGGCTATAACATACAAATTGGCTTATCTTTGTCATGTAGTTTTCCTGCTGTAGGTTGCTTAATTTTTTTCTTTTTAGTTACTTGCTCTGCTTGGCGGTTCCTTTCTGTTGTTCTTTAAGCTGCAGTGTTTTGTTTTGTTTTGTTTGTTTATGTCTAGAATATCTATCAGTACCCTCCGTAGGGTTTGTTTGGTGGTCATCAGTTTCTTCAGTTCTTTGTCATGGAATTGTCTTACCTCACCATTGAATTTGATAGATAGTTCTGCAATGTACATCATTCTGGGTTGGAAGTTATTTTCTTTCAGTACTGGAAATACTTCACTCCAAGCTCTTTTTGATTTGATGGTTTATATTGAGAAGTCTGCTGTGGTGGGCTTTCCATTGTAGGTGATCTATTTCTTCTCTCTAGTGGCTTTTAATATTCTATTCTTTTGCAGAATTTCTGAGATCCTGATTATTATGTGTCTAGGTGTGGTATAGATTTATTTTGATTGTGACTGTTTGGAGCTATATATGCCTTGCTTAACTATATATCAGGTTCTTTTCCCAGGTTTGGAAAATTTTTTGCTAGTACTTTTGCAAATAGTCTATATGTCGTTTGTGCTATCTCCTGCTGCTTCATTGACATCTATTATTCTTATATTATTTTTCTTTGTGTTATCTTGTGGCTGCTGAATTGTCTTGGTTTCTTGTTAAAGAGATATTTCCTTTTAAGTTCATTAGCTACACCACTGTCTTCAAGGTCTGAAAATCTATCTTTAGTTTCATCTAAGTAGTTTTGCCAACTTTCAGTGGAGTTCTTAATTTCTTTCCTGTGTTATTCATCCAATGTTTTCATCATTTTTCTCTTTTCCTCTATTTTTAAAACCTATTTCTTCTTTGGCTGTGTTTTATGAGTGTTGTCATTTCTTTTTCAACCTGTTGTCATTTCTTATTTCTTCTATAATCTATTGGACTTCTTTCTTTACTTCAGTTGCTATCATTTCAGAAGTTTCAGTTGTGTGATTTCCAAGTTCTTGTATGTATTTGTCTTCTGGATTTGTTCTGAGTAGGCTGGAGGATTGAGATTGCCTTTTGCTCCTGCATTTTGGCTCCTGTGTTTTGAAGCTCCCAGTAATCACTCTAATTTAGCAGTAGTAGGAGAGTGGTAAGGTATGTGTCAGTAAGGTTTCTGCTGTAGAGGGAGGAGAATAGGACTCACCAAGACTCTCATTACTAGTGGGGGCAACTGGCCAATACTCAACAAAGATTCAGTGTACGTGGTAGGTATGGGCCAGATTCGCCAGGATCCTATGGGCCACCTAGAATCCTCCTAAGTTCTTAAAATGTTGGACCAGTGCCAGCACAAACTCCACACCTGTGTGCTGGGGGCCAAGTGGCATGGTTCGCCAGAGTACCACAGATCATCTAGTGTCCTCCCAAGTTCTTAAATTGATGGACCAGGTACCAGCAAGGCTCAACACCTATGTGTACTGGGCCCATAGATTGCAGAGTCCCAGTGGGCTGTTCAGGATCCTCCTCAGTTCTTAGAAGGTTGTGTTGTAACTCAGAATAGAGGCAGGTCCAAAAAGGAAAATAGTGCTTTATTTTAGCTGGTACCCAGGGACATACACCCAGCAAGATGGGACAGGGTGCGCGCCATGGCACAAGAACAGTGGGTTTTTAAGCTTGCAAACTGCAAAAGGGGTGGGGTGGTGGGAGTACAACTTGGGAGGCCAGTTATGGGCTACAGAGCTTAGGGCAAGGGAGAAGCAAGGGGAGCACATTCCTGGAAGGGGCAGATAGGAGCTGTTGGGCTCCGGGCAAGGGAGAGGCGGGGGAAGTACACTTCTGGAAGAAATCAGATAGGGGCTACAGAACTCATCTGGGGCTGTAAGGCAGTGGATAAGTACAAAGTTATAAAGTTTTAGTTTAATTCAGACATAGAATGGCAGTGCATACAGAACAAGATGGAGATGCTTTGGTTAGGGTACAACAGGTTGTACTGGCACCAGCACAAGCTTCCTGCCTGTATGCTGGGGGCTAAGCTTACCAGTCCCACTGTTCGCCCAGAGTCTTGTCCAACCATCTTAAATGGTGCCAGGAAAGATCCGCACCTGACTCACTGATTCTTTATTTTGGTTGGTTGTCCCAATTTTATTTCTGCTTTGAGCTTTATAGTTTTTTTTTTTTTCTGTGCTAAATTTGGTATTGAATTGTTTCTGTTTTTCTAGGATGATAAGGTAGTATATCATTAGATTATCTACTTGAATTTTCTGTTTTCTGATGCACACTTTCACAAGTATAAATTTTTCTGTAAGCACTGCTTTTTATGGGACTGTGTCCCATAGGTTCTGTATGTTGTGTTGCTATTCTTGTTTCATACTAGTAATTAATTTGTCTATTTATTCTGTGATTTAGTAATTATTCAAGAGTATATTATTTAATTTCTGTATTTTTGCATATGGGATAGTTTCAAGAGTTTTTTTGTATTTACACTGCTTTATGGGCTGTTATATGTATCTGAGAGGAAGTTCCATCTGATGCTGAAAAGAATATGTATTGGTCAAAGTTTTACTTAGAGGAGCAGATATAATGTAAGGAACGGATATTAACACAAAATATACTGTGTATAAGGAATTGCAAGACTGGCTTACAACAGTCAGCTGCAGAGTCAGATGAGGAAGCGTGTAGAGGGTGTCTACACACCCCAGACTGAAGAATTTAGTCCCAAGGTCTGAAGCTCACTGCAGTGCCTGTGCAAGTCTCTATCCATCAGCTAATGTGTCTGCAATGGAAGACTGAAGAACCTGTGATGGACACTGAAGAGTCTACAACGGAAGGCGAAGGATTTAAGCTGGAGGCCGAGGAGTCTGCAGTGCAAGCCAGGCGATGAAGTCCAAGCTGACCACGAAGACTGAAGTTCCTGCAATGAAGTAGAATATCAACTCCTTCCTCAGCCCCTTCATATGGTCTCTTTGTGCTGAGTCATTCTGGAGCTAGACCTTTGTGCCCTAGGGTGGAACCAGTCACACCTCAGAATGGACCCTGGTCCCGCTCTAGGGAGGAACAATTGTACCCCAGGGCGGGACCCCCACCAGCCAGGAACCAGGCCTTAGAGTCATCCAGCCAAGCTGACACAATATATTAACGACTACAGAACATATAGTCTGTTTTTGCATGGACCACTGCAGATGTCTATTAAATCCATTTCGTACAAAGGTATGATTCCACCCTTCACAATGCATTGTCAAAAGAAAAAAAAAAAAAACACTCAAGAATCAATGTGACAAAGGAAGTAAAAGATCTATACGATGAAAATTACAATACAGTTGCCTTGTTTGTTTTTGGTCTTTTTTTATTTTACTGTTTTTTTGTGTGGAATTTTTTTTTTTTTTTTTTTTTTTAACGAGAGGCTTATTTTTGGTTTTTGGTGCGGAGGACTGAACCCAGAGCTTCCAGCTCGCTAGGCAAGCATTCTAACACTGAGCCAAATCCCCAGCCCTGAAAATTACAATACACTTTAAAAAAAGATTGAGGGCTGGGAAGATAGCTTTGTAGCCTTAGTGCCTGCCTCGTAAGCATAAGGACCTGGATTCAGTCCCAGGTACTGCATACTGCGCCCCAGGTACACTGTGCTGGCCACCAAAATCAGGTGTGGTTACACACTCCTGTAAACCCAGGACTGTGGAGGCTGTGATAGGCGGATCACTATGAGTAAGCTGCATAGCAAGACCCTGTAACACATAAATACATAAGTAAAAGATTTTTTAAAAATTTAAAAAGATTGAAGAGGATATCAGAAAATGGAAAGATATCCCTTGCTCGTGAATAGAAAGAGCCAACATACTAGAAATGACCATGCTCTCAAAATTTTTATACAGATTTAATGTAATCCCAATCAAAATACTTTTAGCATGTCTCACAGAACTAGAGAAAACATTCCTAAAGTTTATTTGAAACCAGAAGAGACATAAAGTAGCAAAAACAATTCTTGGCAAGGGAAGGGGCGTTACAGTTCCTGACTTGAAATTATATTACAAAGCCACTGTGATAGTCAACATGGTCCTGGCCAAAAAAATAGACCTGAGGATTAGTGGAGCAGACTAGAAGATGTAGTAACAATTCCAAACACACTCAGTCAACTTATCTTTGTCAAAGGAGCCAGACATGTTTACTGGAAGAAAAATAACCTCTTTCGTAAATGATACTGGAAAAAATGGCATTCTCTATGCTAAAGACCCATGTTGAGCACCATGCTCTAAGCTAAAGTCAAAATGCATTGAAGGTCTAAATATTGAAACATAAACAGTAAGTCAGCTGGAAGAGAATCAGTACAACTCTTGAAGACATAAGTGTAGGCAATAATCCCATAGACAAAATCCCAACCACATGGGGAAATAATACAAAGAATCAATAACTGAGATCTCATCCTTTTAAAAAGCTTTTGTACATTAAAAGAAATCACAGAGTAAAAAGACAACCCACAGAATGGCAAAAAATTTTAGCAAGTTGTCTTTTAGATAAAGGATTTATATTAGAACATAAAAAGAATTGGAAAAAATCAACCTGAAGAAATTTGAAAACCCAGGGCCAGTGAGATAGCTCAGCAGACTAAGTGCCTCCTTAGGCAAGCTCAGAGACCGGGATTTGATCCCCAGTACCGCGTGCCATGCTGGCCCCATCCCTGGGCACACTGAGCCAGCCTCTAATTTTGGGAGTGGTGGCACATGCCTGTAATTCCAGCACTGGGGAGGCTGAAAACTGGAGGATCACTGAGTCTGAGCTGTATAGTGAGACGCTATACCAAATATATCAATTAGAAAAATAAAAAATTAAAAACCCAATCTAATGCTGGGCATCTGAGATGAATGTACACTTCTCAGATGAAGAAATACAAACAGCACGTAAAGATATGAAAAAATGTTTAACACATTGGTTATTAGAGATTAAAATTAAAACAATGCTGAGATTCCATCTCAGTCCAGAAAGAATGGCTATAACCAAAAAGTCAACCAATAACAAGTTCTAGAGGAACTGTAGAGAAAAGGAACCCTTGTGGGTAGGAATGTAGACTGGTGCAACTGCTGTGGAAATCATTGTGCAGATTCCTCAGAAATCTAAGATAAAATGTCCCATTTAACCCAGTTAGTCCCCTTCAGGTTATCTTCCTGAAAGAATTAAAAACATAGCACAGTGATATATGTGTACCCATGTTTATAGCCACACAGTTTGTGATAGCTAAGTCTTGGAAACAACTCAAATGCCTATAAGGCGAGGAATGTGTAAAAAGCTGTGGTTGTTTTATACAGTTGAGTACTACTGTGCCATAAAAAAGGATAAATTTGAGAAAATTCTAGGTAAGTGAATACAACTGTTTAAGAGAAGCAAATCTCACTCATGTTCAAATATCACATTGTCTCCTTGGTATGAGAAACTGGAAGAGTAATAAGGACCAAAATGTAGAGTACTGTGAAACGGGAGGTATTGTTCAAAAGGAAAAGAACTAGGGACCAACACTAAAATTTCTTTGTTCTGTTTTTGTCCAGTACATCTATTTGTGATAATAGGGTGACTGACGTCCCACTCTATAATGTTAATGTTTATCTGATCTGTTATGTCCAGTAGCGTTTATTTTATAAAGTTAAGTGTGCATATATGATTGTTACAACCTCCTATTGAATGGTTCCCTAAATCAATATGGAGTGACCTTTGCCTCTTCTAATGAGTTTTTACTTTAAGTCCACTTTGACTGAAAATGGTTACTCCTGTTTGTCTTTGTGCCCTCCCATTGTATGGAGTATTTTCTTATCCTTCTATTTTGAAAGAAACTCAGAGGCTGAAAATCAATGTGTTTCTTATATACAGCATACTGTTTTTTTTTTTTTTTTTTTTTTTTTTTTTTTTTTTTTTTTTTTTTTTTTTAATTCAAACAATTTGCATCTTTTGACTAGAATCAGGACCATTTACTTGGAGGCATCACTGAAAGGTATTGATTTATTACTGTCATTGCACTATTTTCTGGTTGCTTATTCTTTTTTCTCTTATTGCTTAACTGCTCACCCTCCCTAGCATATTTATTTTATTAGAGCTTTTAGTATTAGTTTAGCATTATTGGTTTCATTCTCTTTCTAAAATATTCTTGAGAATTTTTTGGAGTGCTATTTTGGTGGTCATGAACTTCTCAGGTTGCTTCTTGTCATAGAAACACCTTATTTCTCTATCAGCCTTGACATACAGTTTTGCATGCTTTCTCAGTCTCAGTTGGAACGAGTTGCCTTTCAGGGCTTGAAATTTTCCTCTCCAACTTACTGGCCTTTAATATTGTTTGTAAATTCTGCTGTAAAGTTTAATAGCTTTATCTTTATATGTGAATTTTTTTTCTCGTAGCTTTTAAGATTCTATACTTTTGGACTTCTGAGATTTTGATTATAGTGTGTTGAATTGATTATAATGTATGATGGAAATGTTTTTTTTCTAATTATGGGTATGTGGAGTTCTGTTACCTCACTTATCTATATATCAGTCTTTTCTTCATACTTGCTAGGTTTTCTGCTTTTATTTCTGTTAACATTTTTACTACCATTTGTATTGTCTTCTGGATTTTCATTAATTCCATTCAGTCTTAGTCTTTTTTTTTTTTTTTTTTTTTTTTTTTTTTTTTTTTTTTTTTTTTTTTTTTTTTTTTTTTTTTTTTTTTTTTTTTTTTTTTTTTTTTTTTTTTTTTTTTTTTTTTTTTTTTTTTTTTTTTTTTTTTTTTTTTGTTAAATGGCTGGCTCAGCCTGCCCTGGGTGGAGCTGGTGCAGCATGTAGTGTCAGGGATCGAACTGCGCAGTCCCCACGGCTGCCTAAGCTTTCCTAAGCAGATGCTTTAGACTGCTGAGCCATCCTGCCAGCCCCCAGTCTTAGTCTTATTAGTATCATGTAGCAGCTATTGAAGCTACTTTCCATGATTTCTTGTTTTTAAGAAATTTTTCTGTGTGTGGTCATCTGCATCAGCCCTATCTCCTACATCGCTTTTATTGCTTATACTTTAAATTGAATTTTTAATCTCCTGGCTTTCTATTTTGTATCTTCTTATAAACTTGAATTTTTTGCTAAACTAGTCATTCATGTTTTCTTTTTTTTTCTTACCTCAGCTGACTTGTTATTAATTAATGTCTTTGGTAATCTCACTGATCTTTTGTATTAAGTCCATTATCTACTTGAGCATGCCATATCATGTTTCAGTTCACTGAGTCCCTTTCCTTTTCTTTTTCCTCTCCTCTGCTCTCCTCTGCTCTCCTCTGCTCTCCTCTGCT
>PVKN010034511.1:0-11799 GCA_004027915.1 Capromys pilorides
TTTTTTTAATTTTATTTATTTATTTGTTTGCTTGTTGTGTTTGTTTGTTTCTTTATTTATTCATTTTGTGGCTGGCTCAGCCTGCCCTGGTGGTGGCGCTGGCGCAGCATGTGGTGCCGGGGATCGAACTGCAGTCCCCGCAGTTGCCTGAGCCCTCCCAAGCAGGCGCTTTAGACCACTAAACCATCTCGCCGGCCCCAGCAATATGTTTTAATAACACAACATTAGCCAGGTATGGTGGCACACACTGCCGTCCTAGTGTTCAGAATGCTGAGGAAGGAGGATCATTGTGAGTTTGAGACCAGCCTGACTTACATAGCAAGATCCTGTCTCAAAAAATAAATAAAAGAAAGAAAAACAAATACAACATGAAGAAATAAATATTCTAGGAGTGCTCATAGTCAACATTAAAATAAAGCATTAGAGGTCATTTCATCTCAGCAAATAAAAGATGAAGATATTAGGCAGCACAATTATGCAGACTTTTTCTGATTTGGTCAATAAAATTCTAGGAAAAAGCTCTCCCTCTTTGAGTATAAAGGATTCTTATGGGTTACATTCAAAGAAGATTAAAATATTTTAGAAGTAATAAGATAATGATTTTCCCAACTATAACACAAATACATAAAGTAAAAGAATATGTTGTATACAAACACTTTGAGAAGTTTTAACAATAAACTAGATCAGGGGGCCAGGGAGATAGCTCAGGGGCACAAGTGCCTGCCTAGTAAGTGCAAGGTCCTGAGTTCGATCCCTAGGTCCACAAAAAAAAAAAAAAGAAAAAACAATAAACTAGATCAGTAATGTGCTAGAAATATAAAAGTAAAACATCCAATATTCGAAAAGAAATCTCAAATGGCTGGAAGGAAGCATCATATTCTCAGCTAGGAAGACATAATATGCTTTCAAGATTTGAGACTTCCTCAAATTAATCTGCAGGTTCAGTTCATCAATCAAAACCACAAGAAATTTGGTTGGGAAACAAAGCTTTTATTAAATTTTGCATATGCTGAATGAAATAATCCACATAATTTTCCCCACCTTGTCAAAATTTTCAAGAACACTAAACCCAAGCCATTTTTTTATTTTCATAATTTTTTTTATTTTAATACCTTGTTCTCAGTAATCAATGAGATGTCCCAACCAAGTCATATTTTTAAAACAATAATGATGATCAACTGGATAAATTCCATTTCTAAAGTGATATACAGCAATTAAAATAAGTGATACAAGTAAAAACAGTCAACCATAACAGTGGTTCAGAAAGAAGTGTCCAGAAAAATTATACATAGGAAAATTCAATGAATGAAAATATAACCGGCACAAAGGACCAGAAAAATGGGTGAGTGATTTGGGAAGTCTAAAGTTGGACTTGCAAAGCGAATTTACAGATACATTTCGGAGCTGAGGAGAGAAGACATAAACAGAGACGAAAAGACAGCAGAGAGAGAACAGGACCCAGGGACAGTGGAAACAGCAGTTACAGCATGGTCGACAGGGAGAGGTGAACGGTAATGAGCCCTGGGTGGGCTGCGGCAAAATGTATGGAAGCGGCTCCTTGAGGTTCAGTGACTCGATAAATCCTTCTAGCATTGACTCTGTGCCGGCCACTGTACTGATCTATCCTATTTGTTTTCTGAGATTTTGTGACTCGGATTCACATCAGGCCAGTATCTAACTGCAAATTCACCTCTCTGACCCCCAGCTGGGGAAGGGCTGAGCTGTGAGCATATCCGCCAGTTAACATGCCTTGTCCTGTTATTAGGTCTGGTGCGTATCCCAAGTGGCACTGCTTTGGTTAGAAGATCACAGCCTATGACACTACATCACTCTTGGTGCATGGACTCTAATGAAATTACAAACTAAGCCCTGGTATGGTGGGGCAGTACACACACAAAACTTCTTAGTATAATTGATCTACCAAATTCAGCATCACTCAAACAAGGTACAGAGGCATCAAAAAAGGGGTTAATATTTACCTAAGTTATTCTGTACATGCTGCCTATAATTATCACTATGTTCCATTAAATTAGTTTTGACCCATCCTGAAGGACTCTCAGATTAAGAACAAATCAAAGAACAAAGATGAAAGTTCAAGTAAAATTAATGCAGAGAAAGAGCTGAGGAGTCAGGGGCAGGTGAGACTTTAGGAAGGGGCTCTTCAGCGAGCGGAGAGTAGCTCTTCACATCATAAAAGCAAAAGCCTTACAGTGACTCTTACGTGTTCTCATAAAAAAGCAGGTATTGTGTGGATTCACATGTCCAGCCCATGGGACACCAGCGGCATGTGGCCTTGGACATCTAGTAATGTGACCCCACGGGATCACGAACTGTTAGCATTATTATATGGTTTTTAGTGACTTTTTCATGACTCAGGTGCCGTGCTCCAGCTGTGTAAGAGAGGGCAGGGGGCAGTGCTAACCCCACCTCCTGTGTCTGCCACACACAATCAGCATACGTTGCCCTCTCTTTTCTGTTATAGTAAAAAGTGTAAAAAATAAAAGAGGCGGGAGAGATAGGTTGAAGATCTAAGAATCTGCCTGGCAAGCACAAGGAACCAGGTTCCATCCCTGGCACCATGTGCCATACAGGCCCCAGAATCCCGGGTGCACTGTGCCAGCCGCTGAAACCGGGTGTGGTGGTGCACACCTATAATTTCAGCACTGAGAAGCTAAGGCAGGAGGATCACTATGAATCTGAGCTGAATTGCAAGACCATGTAGCAAATAAATAGATAAATAGATTTTTAAAAGAATAAAAAGAAAGAAGGCCAGGCATGGTGGCATCTGCCTATAATCCTAGCACTCAGGAAGCTGAGGCAAGAGGATCACTTTGAGTTTGAGGCCAGGTGGGCTATAAAATTAGTTCAAAGCTGGCCTAAGTTGCATAGTGAGACCCTGTCTCCAGAAGACCAAAAGCAATTTTTAAAATAAAGGAAGCTTTCTACTTGTACATATCATATTCTATATTTTCTATGAAGATCAAAATAACCCCTCTTCCCCCAGAGTGGCAGACAAAAAGCTGGACACACAGGGAGTAGACTTCCACCTCTGAATACTCACACTTCTTTCTCCCAAACAATTTGTAAGTCTGAAATTTCTTATCCACTCACCTCCATTCCAAGAACTTGAACCTGATGTTTACCAGGCTTATCAAGGAAGAGAAAAATAGATTCCTGGTTCTGAGTTTTGTTTTCTTGACTTCAGCACTCTCTGGAGCTGTGATTATTATGTTATTTCTACCATCAAAGACAATGCCTGCCAGAAAAGTCTCTGGATTTTTTTTTTTTTTTTTTTTTTTTTTTTTTTTTTTTTTTTTTTTTTTTTTTTTTTTTTTTTGGTGGGACCGGAGTTTGAACTCATGAACTTGCACTTGCCACGCAGGCACTTGTGCCACAGAGCTATCTCCCCAGCCCCATGGATATTTTTTCTCAACACATTAATTATCTAAATTAATTGAGTGTTTACGGAGACTGTCTCTGGATGCTGACAGAGCAGCTGAACAAAAGTTTTTCTGCTCTCCCTACAGGAATGAGGTCTAATAATGGTGAGAACCAAAACCCAAAAGATCTTGTGCAGTTTGGGTAACGCTTTCCATTGACATTTATGGAAAGTTATGTGTTTTGCCCATGTGGTAGAACTTGACTATAAGATTTTCCCATGCCAGTGCCTTTTTTGAGAGATTTTTGATGACCATTCTAACTTCTTCTGTTTATAGTGGTTTATTCAGATTTACCCCCGCTCCTGGAACAAATTTTTATAATTTATGGTCTTTAGAAAGATATCTATTTTACCCATGATTTTGTATTTACTGACATAACATATATATATATATATATATATATATATATATATATATATATATAGTCTTTTTGAGTTGGAGTTTCACTCTGCAGTTCAGGCTGGCCTTGAACTCAACTTTGTAGCCCAGGCTGATCTCAAATTCATGATGATACTCCTGCCTCAGCTTCCCAAGTGCTAGAATTATGGGTATGTGCCACCACATCCAAAAAAGGTAGATTTAAAAAGAATGACATCAGGCAGCTTGATAGCTCAGCAATCTAAAACACCCGCTTAGGCAAGCTTAGGCAGGCACAGGGGACCATGGCTCAATCCCTGGTACCACATGCCATGCCAGCCCCACCCGCAGGGAAGGCTGAGCCAGCCAAAATAAATAAATGAAATAAAACAAAAACAATGACATCAACAATCACATTAAAGATAAATGGTGTAAACACTTCTATTAAAAGGAACAATTTTTCAGGCTAGATTTTAAAAATACTCAACTATTGGATGTAACAAATTCATATTAAGCACAAGGTCCTGAGTTCAATGCCTGGTACTGGAAAAAAATGATATTTAAAATAAATAGAGAACAATTTAACATTCATATATAAAGCACAAAAATTTGACCTATGTACCTCACACTTTACAGGAATATTAACTCAAATTTGATAACAGAACTAGACATAAAATTATAAATCCAGAGAGACAATGCATGTCCTTTGAGTCATCACAGAGTTCTTAAATATGATACACACAGTACAAGCTATAACAGAAAATTTTGGACTTCATCAAAAGTCACAATTAGAAATTTGAAAAGTTCTCCAAAATGAATGCAGTCATTATTTATCACACATATATACTAATAAAAAGGCAAACCCCAGACAGGCAGGAGACAGCCACACTACTGTGTCAACCCTGGAACCTAGAGTCAGTGCACACACACAACCCTGACAATTTTTTCTCCCTACAGAAGGCTGAGCCCCAGCCTACGCACTGCACTACATTCTCAGCCCTCTACCAATTCCGAAAGAACATCTTACTGTGTTGCCCAGGCTGAGTTGGAACTTGAGATCCTCCTGCCTCAGCCTTCCATGTCTAGCACCCTTGAAAATCTTTATGAAGAATACAAACAACTCAAAAAATAACCAGAATATTGAACAGTCACTTTAAAGAGGCTATAAAGGATCAATGATCACATCAAAAAAAATTCAATAGCATTAATCATCAAGGAAATGCACACTTGAACCCTGGTGAGATACCCCAACACAATCACTCAAAGGGTTAATATCTAAAAGATAGACACTGACAAGCAGCAGTTAGAATTCTTAGAAATTGCTGGGAGGAATACAAAAGATGGAGACCACTTTGGGCAACAACGTACTAATTTCTTGTAAAATTAAACATACTTTACCACTTAACTCTCAACAATTGTACTTCTAAGTATCCAACATAAATGAACAAATACATCTGTCCCCACAAAGACTTGTTTATTAATGTTCACAGCAGCTTCATCACCATAATAATAGCTACCAAAAAAAAGAAGAGAAAAATCCAGTGGATAGATGAGTGAGACAGAGGAACACGGGGTACAGCTCTAGAACACCGCTCTACCCCACAGTGACCAACTAGCATGGCTGAATGTAATTGTTCTCAAGAATGGACTAAACCTTCAATGTCAGCTAGGCATGGTAGTGCACACCCATAATTCCAGCACTGGGGAGGCTGAGTCAGGAGGATTCTTTTGATTTTGAGACCAGCCTGAACTGCAGTGAGAACCTGTCTCATCAAGCCAAAAACAAAAACACAAACAAACAAACAAACTACTTAAATGTCTCTGTTACTTTCTCACCACTGAGACACAATACTCAACATCCCAAAATTAAAGAAGAGGTTTATTTTTGCACATGGCTACAATCCCAGTTCTACTGGCTCCTAGGTAGTAACAGCAGAGCAGAAAGAGCTGCACAGAGGAAAGGGGCTTGCCTCTGTTCAGACAGGAAGAAGGCACAGAGAGGACAGATTCTCTTCCAGGTCACTCAGCTCTAGCGGCCCCCTGTTATCCAATTACCGTCCAAAGCCCTGCTCTCCTCCCTCCCCATCGCTTCTCTGCCTTTTGGCGAAGATCAAGCGCAAAAGCCCCACCCCCAGTGTGTGAGTTCCTGATCTAAACCATGACAATGTATAAATCTCCACAGCAAAACATCCTGTTGAACAACTAAGTCAGAAACAAGAGAATACATAATTTATAATTCATTTGTGTAAAATGCTAGAAGTGACAAAAAGCCACTTTGGTTGTCTAGTTGCCAAATGGTTGGGGAGAAAATTGAAAATGACTATAAAGATTAAGACACAATGCTTTGGGAGTGGTGGAAATGTTATTTGTTTGGTGGCACCAGGGATCAAACCCAGGACGTTGCACTTGCCAGGCAAGCACTTATTCCGCTGAGCTATCTCCTCAGCCCTGTGGTGGAAATGTTTAATATCTTGATTGTGATAGTGGTTACATGGGGTGTATGCTGGACAGAACTTACTGATAAGACACCTATCATGGTTCATGCTATTAGAGGTAAATTATACCTGAATAAAGTTTGTTATTTAAAAAAATGAGAGAGACTGTTATGTTTTTGTAGGATGGAGCATTAACTGTAAGTTTACACAATGCTAGCCATTAACATCCCAAGCAAGGGAGGAGACAACAAACAGGGCACCAGCTGGAGAAGCTGCCATCTGCAGCCTTGAATCCCAGCTTTCTGGAATGTACAAGGGAGACAACACTTCCCTTTGGGCTCTGTTCATTGCTCCCTGCTCCCTTAGGACATTAGCCTTTTGTCTCATCTCTATATTGCTATAAGGAAATAAAGTTCCAGAGAAGGAAGAATGTTTTCCAGACAAACTCTCAGCTTTCTCCACTCACTCTCTCTGGGGCCATCTGCACATTCTGGATGTAACCTACTTGTGACTCTGAGTGTAGTAGCTCAGGCAAAGGGTCGTGACCGAGACATGGAGAAAAGAATAAAAATTTTAGAAGATGTGTAAAAATGGGGACTTGAAGGGCTCAACAAACTGATTTCCTGTAATCCCAGAATTCTGGAAGTCTGGGGTAGGAGGATCACAAGTTTGAGCCCAGTACCAGCAAATTTGCAACTTTTAAAAAATCTTTTATTTATTTATTTGGTACAGTGTCTCACTATGCAGCTCAGACTTATAGTGATCCTCATGTCTCAGCCTCTCCAGGGATGGGATTACAGGCATGCACCACTACACCCAGTCTGGGTGGCACAACATGTGGTATGGGAACTCGAACCCATGTGCTCATGCTTTCCAGGCAAGCACAAAGATCATGGAGCTATTGCCCAGCCCCAAATTTGCAACTTAAAAAGATACTATCTCCAAACAAAAGCTAAAAAAAGGGCTTAAGGAGGTATCTCAGTCCTAAGACTATAGGTACAATGCCCAGCACTGGATATCTAACTAAAGATGTCTGTTGAACTACAGAATTGGGTTGGTCAAAGGGGAAGTTGGTGTTGTACTTCTCATCTTACTTTTTCTTTTTGCTGACACTCAAAATTAAAAGAGGGAAGGTTTGCTTAGCTCACAGTTTGCAGAGGTTTCAGTCCATAATCAGCTGCTTTCAAGGTAGGGTCACATGGCAGAGGAAAAACAGTTCATGGTGATCAGAAGGTAGCAAAGCAAGCAAGTGACCCGAGAAGCCTCTTTCTGTCCCTTATGTCTCAGCCAAGCTACTTGCCCTTCAGGCAGGTAGCACACACATCCTTAATCCTAGCATTGTACCAGGAATCAATCTCAGCATTATTTCAGATCCTGCCACCTCTTAAAAGCCCCGCCAGTGACCATGTGAGGTTTGGAAATATATCCAGACACAACCATAATACTTGTGGTACTCAAGGGCCTAAGAGACAAAGCCCCACCAGGGAGAGGGGCCATAAGGACAGCCAATAAGCTTCTGCAGTCCTTTAGGATATGGTAAATTATCACTGGATTATTAATTAATCACAGACTCTAGAATCTGCCCCATGACTACATGAGGCTTGTGGGGGGTGGGGGGGACAACTAGACACATTGGAACCTGGACCGCCCCCCCCCACCAAAGACTCATACGCATTTCTTTATGGCATTTTATTCCATTTCTAAGAGTTGCCAAAGTCCTACATTTTAGCATTGCTGAAAAGTCCAAGTCCCAAATCTCCTCCATGATTTAAGGCAAACTCTTAGCTGTGAGCCCCTATACAAATGAAAAGTTAAACTCTTCCAATATTCAATGGCAAAAGATAAATACTACCATTCCAAAATGTACAAAGAAATATAAGGCATTGGGACCAAAGCAAGTTCAAACTCCAGAAGGGCAAACATTAAGTCCTATAGTTCCATATGGTACATCCAAAGCAATCTGTGATGAGTTGTGAGCTCCAAAGGCCTTACATGGCTCTGCCCTTTTGATGCTTTTGGTGGTAGCTCCCAGGGCTTCTATTAGGCCAGCTTTGCTCCCTCCTTGAAGTTTCCCTTAGATGATCTACATTCCTGGCTTTTTTAAACTTCTTGAGTTTCCACTAAATAGGCTTCTCACTCTCTGCTTCACACACTGCCCTCCCAGGAGCACACTGCCTGGCCTCCCAGGCCTTCTTCTGAAATCTAGGTGGAAGCCTTCTTCTGCACACAACTAAAACCAATGCAGTGTGGATGATGCCAAGGTCAGCTTCTGTCAGCTGGAGCAGGAGCCAGGCTTTCTTTTGGCTGCAGGGGTCAAGTGCCTGGATCACTGAGCACTCTGATCCTGATTCCAAGGAACAAATTCTCTATACCAGTGCCATTCTGGAATCTGGTGTTGCCACCACCTCCATTCTGGACTTTGGCACTCTGCAGCTTTCTCTCCAAGGCAAAATTCCTTACTCTTGCAGTTCTGAGGCTGCAAAAGGCATCCTGTCATGCCCACAGACTATCTTTCCCATTCTTTTGTTCCTTCTCAGCAATGGAGATCCTCTCAGCTCTATCTTTGAAGTCCACATCCTTCCTGGTGCTTCCTTTCTGGCCAAACTCATAACATTTCAAATCATCCTGGCGGGCTCCTTGCTCCTGATTCTCAACATATACCTGGCTAAAATTCCCCAACAGTAGCCATATCACTGCTTCAACATTTGACTGCACTGAAATTTCATTTGAAAGATTAAACAGTCTGTCATGGTTAACAGGCAAAATCTCTGGACATGAGCAAAATGCATACAAACTTTCTATCAAGCCAAAATACACATTGTCTGGTGTCCAACAACCAATGCAGTCCTTCCTGCCAGCAGAAACCTCCACATCTTGGTCTTTATAGGCAAGATTTCTACCAGCCTTCTGGTCTTTGGAGCTCTGACCAGAATCTCCCATACAGAACAGCAAAACAGTGTGTCTCTTGGAGGCAACATCTCCAAATTCTTCTTATCTCTTCCCATAAACAATTCCTGAAGGCTTATAATCACATGGTGAGGTTTAGTCACAGCAAGGACCCCACTTCTCTGGCACCAAATGTTTCATATTACCTTACTGGCTTTTCACTCAATTTCAAACATAGATCTGTCCAAAAGCTATCAGCAGTAACTATGCCACCTTTCCAATAGTATACCACATTGAACTTTTTCTTAATCTACCCAGGCAACATCTCCAAACACAAGCAAAATGCAGACCAAATTCTTTCCAAAGCACAACATACTACCTGAGTCCAGCAGCCAATACAGTTCTTCTCTATCAAAGCCTCCTGAGCTTCATGTTAACTGTTGCATTCCCATCAGTACTTTGATTTTCCAGACTCCAATCAGAGTCACCAACATAGTTTGCAACATACCAGAGCTGTCTCTTTGTCTGTTCTCTCAAAACATTTTCAAATCAATTCCGAAGGTATTTTTAAGTCACATGGCCAGGAAATATCACAGTAATAACCCCACTCTCCCGGTACAAATTTTGTCATGGTTTGGGATTTTCGCAAGGGGAACAATGTAATACAGGACACATTTTACAATATTAGTTTATAGGGAATCACCCAAAGAGTAACATGCAAGGAGTGCAGGAAATCTATCCACACACATAAACACTAAAGATTCCAGCTGAGGGCCTAGATTGTACTTTATGGATTTGTGTTGGAAAGGCCCAAAGATCAGTAGTTGAAGCTAGGTTGTCTATGCCAGTAGGATAAAGGATCTGTGCTAGCACGCTGAGGAATCTGAATTGGAGCTAGGAAGCAAGCTCCAGGTAAGAACCAGAGCTCCCCAAAAAGTACCACAGCCATCCTCAGCAACAGTGAGGTCCCAAGATCCTCTGGCAATGAGGAAAGCCAAGTCCCCATCAGGAAAGCCAATGTGACAAACTTCTTCATAAGGCTGAAGAGCATACCATCTTCCCCTCTAGAGCCAAGAAGTGGTGCTCAAAATGAGGACCCAAGCTTCTCCAAAGTTCATCAGGAAAGCCAGCATGACAAGGTCCTCCAGCAGAACAGCCCGAGAGCTAGCAGCTTCTAACAGCTCCAACCGCTTCTCCAAACAGCATCCCTAACAGCATTTGGGCAGCTTCTCCTGTTCTGCCTTTATGGTGCTGTTAACAATGCTCAAGTGGGCATCCCACACTCAACACCATGCTAGTTTAATTCAACTGGGTATAATAAGTTGACCACAATAGAAATCTATTACAGTTAGTCTCTTGGCAAAAACCTATCACCAAACGAAAGATGAAATAGGGCTGGGGAGGTAGGCTTGAGTCAAATCCTCAGTAACACAAAGCAGAGGTGTAGGTCATCCAGCTTGCTAGCAATCAACCTGTTGGGAGCATCTTATTTTATTTCATTTTATTTTTAAAGAGAATAAAAGATAGTAAAATGAAATAGTAACAATACAGAATTTCACTCAACAAAATGACAGGAATTCAATAATGGCTGTTTTAGTCCATATTGTTGTCTTCATATTGCTGTTGAGATTACCAGATATAAGCATGCAAAACTGGTCAAAAAATTATTTAAAATTTCCAGGGATATATCTCAGCAGCATAGACATTTGCCTGGCAAGTGAAAGATCCTGAGTTCAATCCTAGGTATAGATAGATAGATAGATAGATAGATAGATAGATAGATAGATAAAACAAAAAATTAAAAAGGAAAAATGTGTAATTATTTTTTCACATTCTATAGGGATTTAAAGTTTAGAATAACAATGATTGTTGGAAAATATCTGTTCCGTGTTATATCTAAGGTGTTTGATATTCAGACAGATAGTGATGCTAAGCTCAACTGTCTCTATATAGAGTGATAATATAATTAAGCGTCTCTTCTGGATGGTTAACAACTTAAGTTTGCAGACCAAAATTAGAGAAAAAGAAGGGCTATAAGGATAGCCAATATTTTGGTCCTTGCCCTTCAAGGTAAGTGAGGACTCGGGACGTAAGAGAACCTGTACTGTGACATCCTGTAATGCAGAGGTGTCCCAATTTTCTGTTCAAGGAGATTATGTGGCCACAGAGAAAAGTGATTGATGATGTATAGTGTGCCTAAGGAGAGTCACCTAGAGAGAAAATATTTTCTGAGGCTGTCACAGAGAGCAAATTGGTCAAGCAATGGCCATGACTCATCCAGAGGGCTGATACTGACAAAAGATCTATAAACTGCTGTACATGGTTTCAGGATAAATCTGAAGGGGATTTGACTGACCTTGTCAGATACAAAAATTACATTTTTAGTTATATAGGTCTAGCTTTACCTTTATCTTAACCATCCAGCAGAAAAGTATAGCCACAAGGTATAAAAAGTAATGCCATATTAATATGCTGAGCCATAAAAGGCTCAAGTCAACAACTTCTTACAATGACAGTTCTGCTGATAACCCACTATTATTATGGACTATACAGGACTATATTGAGTTATTTTCTGAATTCAAGTACCTACAATATTTGAACTGGCATCAAGTATGAAAAGGTCCTTTAAAGACTTTTCCCAATACAGCTTCTCTAACAGCAACGGAATACCCATCTCTGAC